>CABHPQ010171991.1:0-44055 GCA_902168405.1 Peromyscus aztecus | reverse complement strand
GACTGGGAACTCTCACTGTAGACTGGGAACTCTCACTGTAGACTGGGGAACTCTCACTGTAGACTGGGAACTCTCACTGTAGACTGGGGTCCTCTCACTGTAGGATATGGTCCTCTCACTGTAGAGTGGGGTTCTCTCACTGTAGGGTATGGTCCTCTCACTGTAGAGTGGGGTTCTCTCACTGTAGGATATGGTCCTCTCACTGTAGAGTGGGGTTCTCTCATTGTGGATTCTTAGCTATCATTTCCCAGTGCCCTCACACAGTGGGAGAAGTAAAAGTTCTTTTTTAGGGGCATCAATCTATTTTTGGGGTGGTTCACTTCAAGAACTAATCACCAGTCAAAAGCTTCTTTATTACATTTCCAGGGGTCATCATTTCAACCCCCAAGTTTCAGAGGATGGAGACATTCCATCATAGAGTGTTAGAATTATTTCCAACTTTAGAAGGATTAAACATGATGTATTTTTTTTAATTTTTTGCCAATTTATTTATTTAGTTAGTTTTACATGTTCATGATGAGAATGTTATTTATTAATACTATACAATATTGTTGTCATATTTATTGTTTCTTATACCTGGGATATACAATAGTGGTCAGTTAGTATTTTTTTTTTAAGCAAACTCAAGTATAAAGGCTGTCTTCTTTTTGAATCATTTTCTTAATTCCAAATAAAGTTTCTGTCCATGTGGATAAAAATGTATTTTTCAATCTTAAATTTAGAGCTAATACTTTATAAATGTATTGTTTAATAGTAAATAAGACTGTAGGCCTGCCTTAAAACAAAGCAAAAACCCATCTGAATAATACCAAGGGCCAAGGGAATTTTACTGTTTTCTGGCAACTGAGTTAGCATTTGCTCTATAGTCTGTTATAACATTATCATGTGTGGCTTCACAGTGTGGAACTCTGAGGGTGACCTGTGTGTGTGACTGTGATCAGAAGAGACGTAACCTTTTAGATGGTTTTTCTTAGATCAGACGTATTCTTCATCAGTTTCATCCTGGTAGAGCCAGGTTTGGGTGGCGGTGGAGACAAGGAGGGAAGGAGAAGAAGGAGAGCAGGCCTGCATCTTTGCAGGTGTGACTTGGGAGGGGTGTTATCAGGGCCTTGCCATCTGCAGATGCTGCCTCCGAGCCCAGCCCTGAGCGGCAGGGCAGGCTTTTGTTGGGGTCTTGCTGTACCGCTGCTTACATGTCTTGTCCTGTGACCTGGCTTTTGTACAGTGTGTGTCCAGCCCAGCGGGGAAGCCCCCGTTGAAAGGGGCCTGCAGGGTGAGTGCTGTGAGAAGTGGGTGAGGAATTATTACTGAGCAGTGAACCATTGCAGACAGAGTTCTGCCCCCCTCCTGTTGAGAGCTGAAGAGTCAGTGGTGCCCAGCAGGCTCTGTCCTAAAGGGACAATGCCACGTACATTGTGATGAGCTGGGGCTGGGCTGCATCCACTCCTTTTTCTTGTAATAATAGCATTATTGCAATATTCATCGACACACAATTCACTCATTGGAAGACCTGGCAGCTCTAATGTATTCACAGAGCTGTCACCACCATAGTCAATTTTAGGATATTTTCACTGCTCAGAAACCCTGTGCCTGTTACAGCCACTCCCATGCCCTCCCATCACAGTTCCTCTTAGCTACTGTTTTCCTTTCTGTCTTTTTGGACTTGCCTATCTGTGGAATTATTATACATCACGGGACTTCTTTCTCTGAGCGTATTTCAAGAGTCATCCCTGTATGTGAATGGCATACACATATAGAACCTTATCTTTATGGCCAAATAGTGTTCCATGGTGTGGGCAAACATGCGCTGTTATTTATTCATCGGTTGCTAGGCATTTTGAAGCATTTCTACTTTGGGGCTAGTGTAATTATGCAATGAATGTCCATGAACAAATTTTTTCGTGTGGACATTCTCCTGAGTGTGTACCTACAAAAGGAACTGGGTCCTGTCATAGCTCTGTTTGGACAAAGGAGTGGACAAGTCCACTTCTTCCAGGGTTTGAGCAGTAAGAGACAGAGAAGAGGAACGCCCTTGAACGACACTTTATGAATCTAGCCAGCTCCTCAGGGCACTGCTGTTACTATTGTTCTCTTTCTTTTCTTTTTAGAAGGAAGAGGTTGTCGTGACTCTCTTACCAGCTGGTCACTGCCCAGGATCAGTTATGTAAGGGGGCCCATCTGTTTCCATTTCTCTATACATAAATATGTATTAGATTTGTAGAGATAGCATTTTAGGTAGTATGTGTACAGAAACAGATTTTCTTTTTCTGGCTGTGTCTTTAATCTTTACTTCAGAATCGAGCTTGGGAAACTCAGGTGAAGACCCATGAACTGTGGCTTTCTTAGTACACATACCTTTAACTGGTATTTCTCCTGTGGCTCTGCACTGTCTTATCACATGGGTTTTTCTCTCCCTGGAATGAAATGATTTGAGTGTATATTAGGAAGTGCTAGAATATTTCAGGCCACGCCTAGAATAGATTCAGTAATGTTACCATCTTGTTGTTTATCTTCTTTTTATTATATTTGTTTTTGCTACTCGTGGGGAAAGGTGGCAGTTACTTGGACTTAGTACCCCCCAAATTCTAACACTACATTGTAGGGGATGTGTTTGACAGTAGACCTTTGCTCCTGTTTTAGGACTGTTTCTTAGGACTTTGTGATTTGGAAGTCACTGAGATACATTTATTTTTCAGGTTTTTATTTCAGGGCAGAAATGGAACTGTCTTATACACAGGAGACTTCAGACTGGCAAAAGGAGAAGCTTCCAGAATGGAGCTTCTGCACTCTGGGGGCAGGTATTGGACCTTCTATAATTTTTGGCTGTGCAGTTTGAATAAATGTGTGTGTGTGTGTGTGTGTGTGTGTGTGTGTGTGTGTGTGTGTGTGTGTGTGTGTATACGTCAGAGGACAGTTTGTGGGAGTCAGTTCCCTTTCCTCCACATGGCTCTGGGGATCAGACTCAGGCTTCAGGCATGGTGATAAGTGCCTTTACCCACAAGTCATTTCTCTGATTCAAAAATCTGTTGGTTTTTCCTTTTTTTTTTTTTTTTCTTTTTTCTTTTGGGTTTTTTGAAACAGGGTTTCTCTGTGTAGCCTTGGCTATCATGGAACTCGCTCTGTAGACCGGGCTGGTCTTGAACTCACAGAAATCTGCCTTCCTCTGCCTCCCAAATGCTGGGATTACAAGTGTGTGCCACTACCATCTGGCTCAAAAATATGTATTTTATTGTATTCACTGGAAATGGTTTTCCAGTGAAGTTGATGAACAAAAGATTTGGAAGTGGAGTGGAACACCCTTGAAAATAACTGCGGTTCTATGTCATTTTGTATACAATTATGCCCCATGAAATAGCTAACACTATTTTTTCTTCATTTCAGAGTAAAAGACATCCAAAGTGTATATTTAGACACCACATTCTGTGACCCAAGGTTTTATCAAATTCCAAGTCGTGTATGTTTGCCTGGGGTGATGGTCTGCTGGGGTGATGGTCTGCTTGGGATGACGGGTCTGCTGGGGTGATGGGTCTGCTGGGGTGATGGGTCTGCCTGGGGTGATGGTTCTGCCTGGGGTGATGGTTCTGCCAGGGGTGATGGTCTGCCTGGGGTGATGGGTCTGCTGGGGTGATGGGTCTGCCTGGGGTGACGGGTCTGCCTGGGGTGATGGTCTGCCTGGGGTGACGGGTCTGCCTGGGATGATGGGTCTGCTGGGGTGATGGGTCTGCTGGGGTGGTGGGTCCGCCTGGGGTGGTGAGCTGTGGTGTAGCTACCTGTCTTGTTGGAAGGGTGGGTGTAGGCTAATACAGCAGTTGTCCCTTTGGCATGATTGTCTCTGAATGTTGAAGAGGAAAAAGGGTAGCGAGTTCCTTCAAAGTATCAATTTTTGTTGGTCATCTAGGAGGAGTGCTTGAGGGGAATTTTGGAGCTGGTTCGGAGCTGGATCACTAGGAGCCCACACCACGTTGTGTGGCTGAACTGTAAAGCAGCTTATGGCTATGAGTATTTGTTCACCAATCTGAGTGAGGAGCTGGGAGTCCAGGTACCTCTCCATTTACCTGCGCCCCCTTTCCCTGCTCTGCCCTCCCCTATCCCCTTTCTCTGCCTCCCCTCCCCTACTCCCTTTCCTTCCCTCCCCCAAATAACTGAAGACAGGGAGGGTGGAGCAGCTCGGTCAAAACACAGGTGCAGCGGAGGCTGGGCCTCTCAGAAATCACCTCTTCTTTATAGGTGCATATCCTCACAAAAGGACAGTCACAGCTCAAAAAGATTCCCCCGGAGGCACAAAGTATTTTTTTCCAAAGTGTGGGTTATAAAGTAAATATAGCGATTGTAAAAGTGAATTTGAACCCAGTGATATCTGGGTGTATTGCTTGCAGTTAAGGTATTGACAGTGAACCTTTACTTAGGCGGTTGGAAACACGCATATATACATGTCTGTATCTGTATTTTTCCATGACTGTGTGCTGACCAGGTTGTTATGGAAATCGTATTTCCTGCTTTGAGTCATGGTCAACAACACATGAAGAACACTGACCTGGATCTAGTCAATGGGTCAGTGCTGGGCTTGGTGGGAGTTTTCACTTGTCTGTTTTAGACGTTCTTTCCCAGTTGTTTGATGCTGGACCCTCAGACTCAGGGCAGAAGAGCCTGGAGTGTGTGTGGCAGCTGTTGAGCAAACACCTCCCCCTCCAGGGCATTGAAAAGTGTCTGGGACTTTTGTCCCTAAGAGAAGATGGATTTGAAAGATTCACTGAACAAAATGAAGCATTGGGACCGCATGGACATTTTTAGTTGTGCGCTTTTAAATGTAGATCCACCAGCAGACAAACCTGTGCCCAGAACTTCACAGTGATCCACAGTGTACTTCAGCAATGTTAAAACTCTGCAGTTTTGCTGGGGATCTGGCTCAGTGGCAGAGCACTCACTTTGTATGCACAAGGCCCTGGGTTCTATCCCCAGCACCGGGGAGAGAAAGATCTAGTTTTTCTGTATTGGAAATTATAAAATTCTAACCTTCACTCTCCCTAAATGTCTGTCCCTCCTTTCCTTTTCCTGTCTATTTCTATAAGTCCTTCTAGCCCAATATTTTGATGTAAAGTCATTAATTGTCCATTTTGAGAAAGATTTGCCTTTTATTTTAAAAACGATTTATTTATCTACTATGTATACAGTGTTCTGTCTGTATGTATCTCTGCCCCCCAGAAGAGGACACCAGATCTCATTAGAGATGATTGTGAGCCACTATGTGGTTGCTGGGAACTGAATTCAGGACCTCTGGAAGAGCAGCCAGTGCTCTCAACTTCTGAACCATCTCTAGCCTGAGAAAGATTTGCTTTTATCTGGGATCACTCGGCCTGTGTTTGAGTTAAAATGGCCTTTTACACTAAAATCACAGTAGTGATAATATTCACACATGTCCACACACACACTTATTTGTATTACCTGTCTTTTAAGTTCTTTTGCACATTTTGTCTCTATGATAGATAAAGGTGACCGTTATTTGCCTCCCCTAAACGTGGGGTGTGATTTCAGGGGTGTGTGAAGAGTGGAAGCCTCTGCTCTGAGCCCTGGGAGAAGCAGCCAGGGGCAGACAGGTTCAAGGAGAGGCTTTTGATGGTGGCCCCAGAGGTTCCTTAAGTCCCTTTGCCAGTCTAGATCAGGAGTTTACAAAGGGAAAACGGTGAGGTTCCCCACCAAGGTGCCTCCGCGATGATCTGCAGCTACCTTTCCAGTCATTTCTATGTGCATTCCTTCATACAGTTCACATTATCCCCTTCCCGTTTTCCTTGGACAGTCTGGAAAGTCACGTTCACTATTCACCCTGGAAGAGTGTATTCTTAGGACTGCGTTTCAAACAGTGTGCTTCTCTCCGCTGTTACGCACAGGTTCATGTGGACAAGATGGACATGTTCAGAAACATGCCTGATATCCTCCACCATCTCACCACGGACCGAAACACCCAGATCCATGCCTGCCGCCACCCGAAGGTACTGAGGAAACACCCGCCCCCCCCATTGTTTGTGGGACCTGAGAGATTGAGATCAAGAAGGCAGCCCAGAAATTCTTCTTTTGAAGCTTTTCGTGGTCCTAAGCTGTTAGCTGGAGGCTGTGCAGTTATCCATACCTGTATTCCACGAGCGTGTACTTCATAATGAGTAACAGGCACAGATTCTTAACATTCTTTACAAAGAATTGCTTCTTCTACATGGGAATGAAAATTTATTTGTAATGAAGTTAGTAATCTGTGCTAGTTGTAATTTAAGCAGATTATTAATTCTTTGAAAAATGCAAACAATCTCTTTTGGTCATATTTATCCTCTACTCCTCCCAGATGCACCCACATCTCCCTACTCATCTACCTGTGTGCGCTGTTATTTTTGGTCTTTTGTTTTAATAACCCATAGAGTTCAGTTTGTGCTGCCCATATTTTCCTGGGGGTGGGGCCACCCACTGGAGCACAGTAAACCTGCCAGAAGCCACACCTGTAGCCAGAAGTTTTCCTGTGTCTCGCAGCTGCTTGATCCCCAATAAACACACACAGGCTGATATTAATTACAAACTGTTTGGTCTATGGCTCAGGCTTATTGCTAACTAGCTCTTAATCTTAAATTAACCCATTTCTATTCATCTATGTATTGTCACATGTCTCATGGCTTTACCTGTGTTCCATTATATCTTGCTCCCCCACCAGCCCCAGCATCTCCACCCTCCCACCTTCCCACCTCCCCACCTCCGACTCCATCATTCTTCTTCCTGTATCTTTGCTTGGATTTCCCACCTGGCTATAACCTGTCTTGCCATAGGCCAAGGCAGCTTCTTTATTAACCAATGGTAGCAACACATATTCACAGCATACAGAAAGACCATCCCACTGCACACACCCTTAAAGAAAACTGACTCTCCCTCTTCCAGAAGCCATCAGCTGTCTATAGCTTCTCAGGAGTTGGGGCTCAGGACACCTTCCCACCCTGTGTTCAAATGTTGACTGGCTCGATCTTGTGCAGAGAACCACAGTTGCAGCGAAGTTCATGTGTGCAACAGTTCTGCCATGTCTGGAAGACACTGTTTGGTCCCTGTCCCCCACAACCTCTGACTTTACAGTCTTTCTGTACCCACTTCCATGATGACCCCTGAGCTTCAGGGGTGGGGATGTGATATGGATGTCTCATGTGGCTGAGCACTACTCACACTTATTCTCTGTACTTTGACCAGTTGTGAGTTTTGGTGTTAACCACTGTCCACTGCACAAAGAGACTTCTCTAATGAGGTCCAAGAGGAGCTGCACTGGTCTATGGATAGAGAGATACTAATGTGGAGGCCAGTTTGATACTATGTCCAGCTTATAATTTAAGCAAATATGTTCATAGTGTGTTGCTATTTCTTTCTGAGACTCAAAACGTGTGTATGCTTCTAAACTCTATTTTTCTTTTACTCACTTAAAATAAATGTCTAGACATAACCTCCTTTCAGCTCGGAAGGAGTTACCATAGTGGTGTAAGCCCACGGAAGAACTCCAATGTCTTTGATGCTCACTGGCAATTTTTCTTTGTAGTTCTACTGTGGACTCTTGAGTTACCAAATGCCAGGCTGCTGCTTCGAATTTGCCTTTGACATTATTTTTCCTTTGATAATATGTCTTTTTTAACCAACATTTTCCTACATGTATACAATGGTTTTTTTTTTGTTGTTGTTTGTTTGTTTCTATTTTTTTTTTTTCAAGACAGGGTTTCTCTGTTTAGTCCTTGATGTCCTGGAACTCACTTTGTAGACCAGGCTGGCCTCAAACTCGGAGATCCACCTGCCTCTGCCTCTCGAGTGCTGGGATTAAAGGTATGTGCCACCACCACCCTACAATGTATTTTTAGTTACATTTACTCTTGAATATCCTCTGTTCCTCTCCTACTCCCCTGATTTCCATTCTCTTCCCAGCTAGTGTCTTTGACATTTAATTAAGACAACTGAATTATTTACCTTCAAATACAATTGTGTGCCTGATCACAGTTTTCCCCTAAACTGTGAGCTGTCTCAGCATAGAGCCCTCAGCAATATACGTCTATATATGTAGAACACATGTAGAACATAGTAGCATTGCTCCATCTGCACAAACCCTTAAGAACAATACATGAAAATACATTTTCTCATCAATAACATGTGATGTTCTAATCTATTAGCCTTTGTAAGAGAACAGCACATCAGAAGGGCTGGAGAGATGGCTCTGTGCTTAAGAGCTCTTGTTGCGCCTTCAGAGGACCTGAGTTGGGTTCCCAGCTCACAACTGCCTGTAAATCCAACTCCAGGGATCTAATGTCCTCTTCTGGCTTCCTTGGACACCCCCCCACATATATGTATACACATGCGTGTACACACACACACACACACAGATAAATAAAATCTTTTTTTTTTTTCAGTGAGAGCTGCACATTAGTAACTATTCCCGGTGATCGGTAGGCTACACACTCTAACTTGCGTGCATTTATTTAATCATTCGTAGCCACACATCTAGTGACTCTTGGGTGGCTAAAAGAATGTAGACAGTAACCCAGGAGGTCTCACACTGTGGGTTGATTCGGGCCGCTGTAGCACGGGCTAGGCTCAAACTTGGGATCCTCCTGCTTCTGTTTCCCAAGTCGTCATGTGCCACCTTACCCAGCCCAAAGAGTAGATGGTTTTGATTTTCTTTATTGAGTGCTTCACTGTAGACAGGGCCGGGCTGCTGTAGTCCAGGCTGGGCTCAAACTCATGATCTTCCAGCCGTGTGCCACCTCATTAAGCCTGAGAGCTCTCTTGACGCAAACCTGTTCTCCAGCATTTTGCTTCTCTGTCCTTGTATTAAGGATATTGAAGCACCCAGGCCAGGCATTCTGTAGACTGTTTCTCAGTTTGGAATCGCCTGCTTCCTTCCTTGTCTTCATTTCTTTCATGTCCAGAAACTCACCTGCAATTGCTTTTGAACACTAGTCTACAGGCAGCTTTGTTGAGGATACGGAACTAGAATCGAAAACAAATGTGGTTTTTGGTTTGTTTGTTTTGTTTTCAGGCAGAAGAGTATTTTCAATGGAATAAATTACCCTGCGGGATTACTTCCAAAAATAAAACTGTGCTCCACACAATCAGCATCAAGCCATCCACCATGTGGTTCGGAGAGAGAACCAGAAAAACAAACGTGATAGTGAGGTAAGGGATCGATGCCCTGGGTCTTCAGAAACCCGGAGGTGAAATGCTGAGTTTAATGTAGTTTAAACTCAGATCAGCATGAGCCCAAGGAGAGGATGTTATAATTGTGGAAACTATCCTTTTCATTTAAACATTATTTAAAATGAAGGGATGTTTCTTCCAAACTATGACAATACATTAGCTGGTATATCCAGGAACAGCATGAGCAGCAAGATGGCTGGACTCTGAGGCATCTGAGGGCTTTGCCGTGTATCACAGACTGGTATTGGAAAGAATGGAAGCACCTGGAACAGGAGAGTGCCTCCACAATGACCCTCATACCTTAGCAACACTCCTTGATTTGGGCTATTTAGAATGTCTGCAGCAGGTTTCCATGTCTGAAGAAGTTGACTCCTGTCCTAAGAAGCAATTCCTCACAGCCACGCGGCTTCCCACCTGAACAGCCTAAGTGGAAGTTCAACCCTGTGACACCACTGAGTCTTGCTAAGTGTCCTTTGTGTTCTGCTTTCCCCCTTAGGACGGGAGAGAGCTCGTACAGAGCTTGTTTTTCGTTTCACTCCTCCTATAGTGAGGTAAGAGGATCCGTCGGCTCTTATTGCTGTCTGCAGCCTTTGTGGTTGATCACCATGGGGCAGGGTACATGTGTGTGGGGTGTACATATACATGTGCACATGTTGGGGGAGGGATGAGTGGAGGACAGAAGACAGCTTCAGGTGTCATCTGCACGAAGGCCATCACACTCATCTGCATCAAGACCTCTCATTGGCTTGGAGCTCAACAATTAGGCTAGGTTGTCTGCCCAGTCACAGGGATCCTCCTATATGCCTTCCCAGCACTGGAATGCAAGTGTGTGACACTATACCCAGCATTTTCACATGGTTCTGAGCATCAAACTCCATTCCTCATACTTGCAAGGCAGGCACTTTAGGGGCAAGTGATGGTTTTTGTGTGCATGCCTCCCTACAGGTGTAAAGAAGTTGTTTGTGGAAAGTGCCCAAAGAGTAGATGTTCTTCAGGTTAGAGTAGCCATTTTCATGGTTACTGGAAATCCCCGAGGCTCTGTGTCCTCACTTGATCCTTTGAGTTAGAGTTAGATGCTGATGGCTTTGTGTCCTCGTCACCCGTGTTGCAGAGGGGATCCAAGCCTTTGCATTGTCATTACCGACTCTGTCCTGCATAATGGCAGTGGATGTTTCACCAGGTACCAGGTACTGGCCACTGGATCCTGGAGCTAGCATTTTATAGGTGTTGTCTTGTTTATACTGTAAATGAAGAATCGGAGCCTTAGACTTACTAAGATCACAGCTTTCCAAGATCTAGTAAGTGAGGTTTGCCTAGGTTGTAGAACTCTAAGAGGAATTGTGACAGAATTCTTCTGTTTAGCATTCTGAACATGTTAAAAAAAAAATCAACATACTTGTGAAGGCTTTAAATTATGATTGTTTAGAATTGTTAGGAAAGGAATTTGTATGTGTAGTCTTTCAAGACACACATACACACACACACACACACACACACACACACACACACACACACACAAGTATCTTGGGCCTAGAACATTTCCTCCTGGTTTTGTGTACCCACAGCCTGTACCGACTAGCAGCTTTGCTCGGGAAGCCCCTCCTGTTTGAGTCTTGTGTGCTTCTTGTCCGCATCCACCTATGTGGGAACAGCTTTCAGACACCTTAGCATCCAGTGTTTCAGACTTTATGGTAAGGGGCTCTTTCTCTGGGAGTAGAGAAATGTGCACAGAGGTAGGATGTCCTAAGTTGGCTGCTAAGAGAGACCTGCAGGCCTTGGGCCACCAGTGGTCACTACTGGACCTGATCTTGCCCTGGACTCCTTAAGTAAAGAGCTCTTGTATCCAGGATTGACTGCACTGCTTACATCAGTGACTGCAACGTAAGATGTTAAGAAGAGAGTTTTGAGTCTTCCTAGGGTGGTAACCGCCGGGTGCTATTCGACTCCACAAGAATAGGCATTAGAACAATCCAAGTCATCTCCAAGATGCAGTTGCCCTGGTAATGAATTATTTAGATATTTAGACCTGGAAAGAGGTGTAGTTACAAGACTTTGTTTTCTTGTGTCTATTATGGTCCATACTCAGCTGTATTCTAACTCACATGGAAGAGGGTTTGTAGGCAACTGGTCTTGGACAAAGAAATGGATGTCCTGTCAGGCGGTGGCGCACGCCTTTAATCCCAGCACTCGGGAGGCAGAGCCAGGCAGATCTCTGTGAGTTCAAGGCCAGCCTGGTCTACAGAGTGAGATCCAGGACAGGAACCAAAGCTACACGGAGAAACTCTGTCTCGAAAAACCAAAACCAAAAAAAAAAAAAAGAAAAGAAAAGAAAAAGAAAAAAGAAATGGATATCCTATTGTAAAAAGACAATCTTTAGATCCCACTATTCAGGAACTCAAGCTCATTCTGTGGAGCAGAAACTGAACAAAGTTCAAATGTGCGAGTCCCAGAGCTCACATCGCCCAGCGCAGGAGGGTCTATGGGATGAGGCCAAGGCACTGCATGTGTCTTTGGCTTGACAGATCCCCGGTGGTCCCCACATGCAGCCAGCACTGAAGCAGGGTCACCATAAGGAAGCTCTACTGCCCTTTCCCATACTTCTATCTTTTCTGACACCCTCATTTTTTCTTTTATTAATGAATATTTTAGTTAGTATACAAAATAATGAATCTCATGATGACATTTTCATACAAATATATCTTCATACTTGGTTCACATTTGCCCACCATTCCCCTCTCTTGTCCCCCCCCCCCACTGGTCCCCTTTCTCTCCCAAACAGCCCCCCCATCCGTTTTCATTATAGATTGTTAAATCTAGTTCCCACAAATGAGAGAAAACAGACTAGACTATCTTTTTCTCTCCTGATCCCCCCCCCCCACAGTTCCTGCTCTTCTGTCACGTATCTGCACATGTATCATGTATGTGTGTATCTATAGAGGCTCCACACAATACAAAATGGGCTGTTTGCCTGAGTTTGGCTTGTTTTGCCTAACACAATGATCTCTAGTTTTATCCATTTTCCTGCAGGTGACATAGATTGTTCCTTATGGCTGGATAAAACTCCATTGTGTCTGTATGTCACCTGTTTATTTATTCACGCGTGGAGAGGCGTCTAGACTGGTTCTATGTATTAGGAACTGTGACTGGACTAACACCTCAATTTCCCATCATAGAGATAATTGATGCACTTTATATATATGCCTTCTAGATTAAAGATTTTTTGAGCTACATCTGTCCGGCGAATGCATATCCAAATGTCATTCCAGTAGGCCTCACTGTGGATAAGGTCATGGACGTGTGAGTAATTTCTGTTTGGGGGCTTCTATTGCTATTGGTAGTTCTGGCTGGGAGGCATGGGAGTGCTGTGCTTGAAAACTTACAGATCGAGAACCCATTTCTATTATACATTTAAAAAAATTTTTTTAAAGATTTTATTTATTATGTATAAGTGCTCTGTGTGTATGCTTGCACACCAGAAGAGGGCACCAGATCTCATTATAGATGGTTGTGAGCCACCACGTGGTTGCTGGGAATTGAACTCAGGACCTCTGGAAGAACAATCAGTGCTCTGAGCCATCTTTCCAGCCCAAAACATTTTTTTGAGCTTCCCCTCTATTTCTATTTCTTCTGGCATTTCTAGTGAGCAGAATGTGCAAGTAATGTCAGTTTGTCCTAAGTGGAACAAAGTTCACCAGTTGCTTACAATGTGCATTTGACCAGATCGCTTCTGAACTAATCATAACTAACCAGCAAATCAACAAATTAGGAATATGTTGTGGGATATTCGATCACACTGTGAACCCCAAGTTTTCATTAATTAAATAAAATCAACCTTGGTCAGGAGGCCGAGTTAGCAACTAATTGACAGAAAGTAATCATAGAGAATAATAGGGTATCTGTAAGAAGATAGAGAGATGCACAGGAAGTAGTGGGGGGCCTTACTGTAGCTGGGTTTATTTGGAGCAGCAGAAGGAAGTTCTTTCGGAGATGCAGGTAAAGAGAGAAGGTCAGCTAGCTGCTACTCAACCTCTCTGAGCTAGCAGGTTTTCACCCCAGCCTTTGACTCCCAAGTCTTATTGATAAATAGAAGGATAGAGGGTTAATTAAAAGCTATATTTGGCAGCAGCTACATAGTCAGTACCTACAGGAACAGAATTCCCCCCAGACTGTGGCCTGAGTGGCCAGGCCACTGCCAGAGAAGTGCAGAGTCATACTTGCTGGCTAAAACAGCAGCCTCTGTGCCAATGGAAAAACAACAGGACTGTTCAATCATGCCTACATGTTGGGGTTCTCAGGGATCTAGAGAGAACTATGAAAAGCACTTGACAAAGAGCCAGTAGGCAGGCAGTCAAGGTATCTATGGAATGAGTGAATGAAACTCGAGAGCAAGGCAGTACAAGAGTTGTCATTTACTATTACCACTTTTTTGGTTTTTTTTGTTTTTTGTTTTTCAAGACAGGATTTGTCTGTGTAACAGCCCTGGCTGTCCTGGAACTTACTCTGTAGACCAGGCTGGCCTCAAACTCCCAGAGATCTGCCTGCCCCTGCCTCCCAAGTGCTGGGATTAAAGGTGTGCATCACCACTGCCCAGCTTTGTCTTTTATTTTTTAAATTGCATTTATTTTTGTGTGCGCATGCACGTGTATGTGGGTTACTGTTATTGTTGATGTGTGTCATCAAGGTCAGAGGACACCTTGTACAAAAAGTTCTCTTTCAACAGGTGGGTCCAGGGGACTGAATTCATGTCCTCAAGGCTTAGTAGCAGTTGCCTTTACCCACTGAGCCATCTTGCCATCTCATTAATCAGCTCAGGCTGGCCTGAAATTTGTGATCCTCCTGCCTCCACCTCTCACGTGCTGTCATTACTGACAAGTGCTACCACTCCTGGCATAACGTCTTTGAAGTCCATTCATTTTTTTTGTTTTGTTTTGTTTTCAAAGACAGGATTTCTCTGTGCAACAGTCCTGGCTGTGTCCTGGAACTCGCTTTGTAGATCAGGCTGGCCTTGAACTCACAGAGATTCACCTGGCTCTGCCTCCCAAGTGCTGGGATTAAAGGTGTGTGCCACCACTGCCCAGCTAAGTCCATTCATTAAACATTTCTTTAGTGCCAACTCAATAGTTATGTGGGGCAGATCCACGCTGAGTTTTAGGGTTCTGTGGAAAGGCCGGTGTGTGGAGGCATACATGCACACAAGCTGCCAGGGCCATGAAGGAAATTAGCCTGGTGTCAGGGAATCTGCCTGAAACTGATGAGGACATATAGTATTGAGCTTAGATAGATAGATGGAAAACAGTCTCCAGGCTATGGAGAGAGGTCTAGGTGATGAATGAAATAGGTGCAGTAAAGAAACCCAAATCCACTCAGTGGAGAAAAAGGGAAGTTTATTCCAAACTGCCAAGGCTGTCTCTTGGGAAAGCAGAGAGCAAGACAGGGGCTGGGGGTGGGGTATTTCCAGGGTTTTAAAAGGAAGGGGTACCTGGGCAGAGAGGAACCTATAAACTGGGGTGGAGGTCTTTGAAGTGTAGGGATTGAAGGTGCCTAGCTTGACGTGCTAGTAGGCAGCGCCACAGGGTGTATGTTAATGAAGAGCCAGAGGTCTCTTTTGCCAGAGATAAGAACAGTGCTTCGTTTAGCATGTAAAAGCTACTTTCTCAAGTCCCTGAGGGGATGGTAGCTTTTGTCTAAATGCCAGACTTTGGGAAAAAAGATTTCTTGGGACCAGACAGGTGGGAGGCACAGATTTCTAGTTGTCAGTGAGGGCAGTAACTGAAAAGGACAAAAATCACCAGGGAAGCATGAGGAATGATAGCCAGGCTGAGGCCAGAACTCCAGCAGTGAACTAAGGAAGAGCTGGAAAGAGTTCTGATAGCAAGGGGGAGGGAAAGTGGAAGTTACTGGTGAGCAATTCTTAAGACTGCTAAGCTGGAGAGATGGCTCAGTGGTTAAAAGCTCTCCAGAGGACCCGAGTTTGGTTCCCAGTACCCACATCCAGTGGTGCACAACTGGCTGTAACTTCAGCTCCAGGGGACCCAGTGCCCTTTTCTGGCCTCCATGGAACCCATCCACCTCAAACATGTGATGGACACACGAACAGATACAGAAATAGAAACAAAATTTTTTAAAGTGACCTAGTGCAGGACTGTGATGTCTCTGGTTAGCTTGGTAATGAGGCGATTTGTGTCTGCTCACAGCAGTTTTAGTAGACTTGTTAGAAGCCAGAAAGCATGGAAGTGTAAAGGAAGCAACATGCTCGCTAGCAAGGCAAGCGTTAAGAACTTGATCCTGATAGTTGAGGTTGAAGATTGTCTTGTAGATTTAAGTGGGAATATACTTAGAATCATTTGGATTGCTTGTTAAAATGTATATTCTCCTATCTTGCATTTCTATTGGGCAATCTGTTGTAGGTAGGTGGGTGGGTGGAGAGTGAACCTCACTTGGCAAAGCTACCTAAAGAGAATGCCTGAAATGGCTCCAGAGAGAAGTAGTCACAGCAGATTCTAGAGGGGTCACATGGGACAGAGCCAGGGACTATCAGACATGAGAACAAAGGTGACTGTAGTCAGGTTGGGAGCTTCATGGCTGTCATTATCTGCTCTGTTGGCTCTAATCCTCAAGGCTTCTAGCAACCTGGCAGGAGAGTAGGTAGTGTAGCCCTCGGGGAGGGTGGACCCCCTTTAGATTTTGTGTGTGCTAGCTTTAGGCCTGTGGCTCTGGAATCTGATCAGATTTGTAGGATTCTTGCGAGAGGCAAGTAAGTGCCATTAAACAGGGAAGAAGTACCTCTCCTATACTCTCTGGATGCTAGATGCTGTCAATGGGTTACTTAATCCTGTCTTGGGATAGCATTTGGTCATGCTCTTAGCGTTCTAAGAGCAAAGATTCAAGTTTATCTTTAATCTGCTAAGGCAGTTCCCTCTGTAGATGATCAGTATCTACTACGTGTCTGTAAGTGCTTCTATTTGGCCACTTTATTAAGTTGCAGGATCTTTATTAAATATTTCCCCCTTCTCCCACAAATGCTCACATGATCTCCCTATGGTTTTTTTCTAATCTCTATAAGTGATGTTTATGCTTCAGCAGCTTTCCCAAAAGGAAAAGTCAAATATTCTGATTTATGTCAGTTTAAAGCCTCTGTGCCGATCTTCCCAAAGTGCTGAACCAAAATACAAACCACTTGGAAAATTGAAGAGAACCAGAACAATCCATCTAGACTCAGGTAAGAATGGTTCTGGTCTTCCCAGAATACGCCCTGTGACTGGTGTGGGCTGTAAGGAGCGCTGTGTTGTCACCCACCCTGGAATGTTTTTGATAGGACTTTAGCAGATGCTGAAGAGACTTGGTTGCCTTTGGTTCTGAGCAGACCGAGCAGGGATGTTATACAAAGAGTGCTTCTCCATTCATTCCTACCTTCTTATATTGCTATTTTGTTTTATAGTTAAGAACACAGATAAGCTCTGATTAGAAATGAGAACTTCAGATTCTGAGCAAAGCCTTGTTGGCTTATAGCAGCCACACTTGGTGATTACGACTTCAGATTTCCATCCCTCGGTGGAGTACCATAAGTGAATCCTTACTGGAGAAGGATGCTATTTATCGAACACTTATATAGGGCAAGTCTTAGGCTCCATCTTCTACACATATTACAGCTAAACCTGTAAACAAACTTACAAGTGATGTCAGTCTAACTTTACCAAAGAGAACACTGGAATTTAGACAATTTAACAATTTAGAAAATCCCCCAAAATCTAGCAGGAAATGATAGGGCCAGGATTTGAACCCAGGCCTGTTTTCCATTTTAACCTCTATATTTCTACTCATTTAGAATCTAATTTTAAATTACTTGAGATTTTTTTAACCTGGTGCCCTCAAAAGTCAAAAGGCATTGATTGGCCTTGGAACTAGAGTTAAGGATGGTATATTTTATAAGCAATATCTATTTCAGTCCATGCATGTCATTGGTTTTATTGAGTGGGTTTTAAAATGTGATCATGACTTTCCTTCCTTTTCCTTTCCCTAGCCCCTCCCATATTCCCCAAGTTGATAACCTTTTATTATTACACATATGCACATGGACATATGTATACGCACAAACACACAGAAGTACAGCTTGCTTTTGTTGTATGTATGGTTTCAGGGTTGATAATTTTGCACTGGATGACTAGTAAGGGGGCTCATTCCTGGAGAGGCTAATTCTCCTCCCAGCAGTCATTAGTTGCTTGTAGTTCTGTCTAGGGTTGGAACTCAGGAGAATTTCCCCCTTCCACATTAACATGTCGATTCATATTGTCAATGTTCCCATCTTGTTTATACAGACATTTCTAGGAGAGACTTTCTCAGCAGACTTCTATTTTGGCTCATTTACAGTCCTTCTGTCCCCTCTTCCCCAATATTATATTGCCTAAGCCATAGATGCAGAAGCTATGATGTACATGTATCGGTTGGGGCTGTGCTCTTCATGGTCTGTTGATGTCTGCATTGTGTTCAGTTGTGGTTTTCTGCGAGGGCCTCCATTTACTGTGAGGAGAGGCTTATTTGATGGGGGGTTGGAGCTACACTTATCAAGAAAGGTGGCTCATGCACAAAGAAGGCTCCAGGGCAGAGGATGTAGAACTAGACTTGTAGGTTTACAGATCATTTTTTACAAGTTTATTGACCAGGCCTTCATATCCCTTAGTTCTTAAAATGTTCCATGGATTGTCCACACACAGGAAGTATTAAATCAGCATCCACATTAGTTGGCTCACAACTGCCTCTAACTCCAGCTCCAGTGGCCTTCTCAGGCACTTCATTCACGGGCACGTACTCATACACAGATACACACATAGGTATAATTGAAAACAAAATCCTTTAAGAGAAAAAAAACAGGTCACCCTGTGAGTCTAGTGGTCACTCAGATTTGAGAAGTACTGACCTATATTCTCAACAGATAGCAGCCTTTTAATTTCTCTTTGCAGACTGGCACCTGTGTTTTATACAATTCCAAGATTTAAAACAGGTAAATGCTACAGCTCCAACTTTCACTGAAGTGAAGTGTTCTTTCCCTTGTTCCGTACATGCCTGTTTTGCTTGTTTCAGAGGAAGAAGATGATCTCTTCGATGACCCTCTACTAACACCGTTAAGGCACAAAGTTCCGTACCAGCTAACTCTTCACCCTGAGGTATTTTCAATGAAGGCACTGCCACAAGGCCAGTCTGAACTGAGACAGAGCCCTGAATGCTACACAGCAGACAGTGTGCAGAATGTTTCTCTGGCCAACTTTGTAGACTGTGAAGAATCTAACAGTGACAGTGAAGAAGAGCTGGAAACCCTACCTTCACTGCAGGGAGGGCTGGGCCCTGCGACACTCCCCCAGCAAAATGCTGATGCAGACACACCACAGTGGGAAGTATTCTTCCAAAGAAAAGATGACACCACAGATGAGGGGTTGGAAAACTTACCTTCCTCTATAGAGACGGGGGGATCTCAGTCACCAAAGCTTTTCAGTGACTCACCAAAGCTTTTCAGTGACTCTGATGGAGAATCCACTCACATCTCTTCCCAGAATTCATCTCAGTCAACACACATTACAGATCAAGGAAGTCAAGGCTGGGACAGCCAGTGTGATACTGTCTTGTTATCTTCCCAAGAGAGAAGTGGTGGGGATAGTACATCTTTGAACAAGGGTGTCTACAGACCAAAAAGCAAAGAGAATATTTCCGCCTCTCAAATGGAACAGAGTGCACTTTGTCCACAGGATACTTACTGTGATTTGAAAAGCAGAGATGAAGAAGTAAATGGAGATCCTCACACTGGAGAACCAGACACTGTGAGTGGCAGGAAATCCCCACCTGAGGAGAAAACATTACTAACTAGCACACATGCGGATTCACAGAGCTCCTCCGATTTTGAAATCCCCTCGACTCCAGAGGCTGAGCTTCCTAAACCAGAGCATTTACAGTATTTATATGGAAAATTGGCAACAGGTCAGAGTATAGTTGTTGAAAAGAGGAAATGATCACTCTTAGACATTTAAGAATTAAAACCCTCATTCTAGCAAGAATGTGCAATCTTTTGTTGGTGCAACACAGTGTCATACATAAATGTTCTGAGCAACATTCACAGCTGTGGAGATATATATATATAATATATATATATAATATATATATATATATATGGTTTGCAGGTTAGATACACCTGTTAGAGCAACCACTAAAACCACACAAGGTGATAGATACATCAGTATAACAACAGATCAAAGTGGAATACTAAAGAATGCTCAAATGACCTAAAAGAGAAACAGGGTCAAAACCAGTGTTGCATGATATGGTAGAGCTAAATCTGAACACATTAATAATCACATTAAATGCAAATGATGTAAAGACATTCATAAAAAGAAAGACTCAGGGAAAAACATAACTCAACTGTGTCCTGTTTACAGAAAATGCAATTCAAGTGATAGGAAGTTGAAGTAAAAGGACAATGTAAATATGTTAAGACAGCCAGAGAGGCTGTAGTAAGAGCAGATACTATCCTGGACAAAGTGTCTAACTCACCAAGATGGAATGGTAGAGTTTTTGCCTAGCATGTATGAAGCCCTAGGTTCAATCCCCAGTACTGCCCTCCACAAGAGAGACCAGATAATACACAAATACAAAAATTTTAACATGCTTCTCTTAGAGAAACAGTATATAGATAGAAAATCAGTAAGACAAAAACAGACCACCACCAGGCAACTGGATCTGATAAACAAGAGTATTTTACTTCATAGCAGAATACATCTCTTCAAGTAAAAGCAGACCATTCCACCAAGATCCACTGTATGCTGAATCATGACAAGCAGTCTAGAAGAGTAATGGTGGCTCTGTTAAAGTAAATGGATAGCACGGGGAATCTCAAAAGATGTCACATAAAGCCCTGGGGGCAGGGCTGGAGAGATGGCTCAGCAGTTTAGAGCACTTGCTGTTTTTTGTAGAGGACCCAGGCTTGATTTCCAACACCCACATGGTGGCTCATTACTGTCTGTAACTCCATTCTGGGGGATCCAGGCACACGTGTGGTGCGTATACATACAGGCAGGCTAAACAGACATAAAACAAAAATCTTAAAAACCACCAAGGGGCTAGGCAAGGCTGTGTTCTAACTACTCTAGAGGCTGATACAGGAAGGACTTGAGTTGGAGGTCAAGCCTGGGCAACTTAGCAAGAACTTGTTTCAATAAATAAAAATTTCGCCAATATAATGATAAATTGAAACTACAACAATTAGAATGTAAAGGAAAATACTTAGAATGGTTAACATATATAAGCTCTGACAATTGTTAAATTGCCTTAAAGTACAATGCTTTTGTATTGATGTGTATGAATTTAATAAAGCTTTATAAACATCTTCCTAACACTTTACTATGCTGACATTTTATACATCAAGGAAAAAGATGTAGACATACCACTTAAAATAAGTTTAAATCGAGTCTCAATGTGCAGATTAAACTGAATGTCACAGATCATCACTGTGCTACATGGCAATTAGATCAGGAATTACTGGACCCAACCTACTGGGTGATATGACTTAGAATACATGTATATATAACTATGCATTTGTATATATACTAATTTGTATATATTTATTTGTATATATACTAATACTCAAGACTTAAATTTTTATTTTGTTTTTGAACTGAGCCATAATCTCAGCCCAAGACTTTAGTTTTAATAGGATATTTCATGATCCAAGGCAGGCATTCAAAACATGCCTGCACATTGTTCTGAACATATTGCTAACATTTTATAACTGTAATGTTCACATTTTAGGTCTTAAGCCTGGCATGAACACTGGCTAAAGTGAGTTAGAGAGCTAAGAACAATAGAGTAGATTTAGATCAATCTACCTGATCAGCTTATGTTTTGAATACAGAATAACAGGAAATATTTACATATGGCATTATTCTGTGATAAAAACCACTTTATAAAGCTTTAATCTGTGGAGTCACACTCTGAGGTAGGCATGAGACTAAGGCACACAGATTAGTTCACACAGCTAGTAAGCGGCAAAGCCAGGACTCAAACACAAGCACGGCTTCTGGAGTCCATGCTTTTGAGCACTATGCTATATGATGAAACCTCATTACAAACAGCAGAGAAACAGGCAGGATGAATTGTAGTGGCTACGTCATTTTTCAAAGGTTATAAATTATCAAAAGTTAAGGAGTTTCAAAATGCCAAGATACATCAAGAACCCTGCCACATATGAAAATGCATGTAATCCACATATGCAAAACGCATGTATATACATTATCATAGTTAGCTTCAGCCTTGAACTTAACAAAACTAGTGTCACCTAGGAGGAGAGACCCTCAATTGAGGAACTGTCTCCATCAAATTGGCCTGTATCATGTCTGTGGAGGATTTTAATCAATAATTGATATAGGAGAGTCTATCCCACTGTGGGCAGTAGCATCCCTAGGCAGATATGCCTGGGCTGTGTAAGGAAGCTGGCTGAGTATGAGTCTGGGAGCAAGCCAGTTAGCAGTGTTCCTCCATGGTTCCAGCCTCTACTCCTGCTAAAGTTCCTGTCAGGACTATCCCCAGCGACACAGCAAATTCAAGGCTAGCCTGAGCTACACAATACCCTACCTCAAGACATATCCCCACCCCACAAAATCTTAAGGACCCATTAAATTTCTATTAGTAAGGACAAAACATAATCTTTCCCCATTTGCTCTCTCTTTTCTTTTAACCTGAATAGTAAATAAAACCAAATATCTAGACAATCAAACCTGATTTTTTTTTTTTTAAAATCTCATCTTTAAACCTGAGAATACTTCAGAGTGAGCTTGGCCATTGGGAGGTGGAGGGGAGGAGAAAACCAGACCTGGAATGCTTTTAAGATTCTCAAAGAAAAACAAAAGAAATTCAATTAAAAAAATATATTTTCTTGACACATTCTGAAAATTCTGGGTAGCAGACATACAATGAGGCCCCAAATATTCAAACAGTGTATCCATCCTATGTATTGTGAACAAGCAACCTTGTGAAGGCAATACTCTGAATAACATTGCAGCTTCTCCCAAAACAGGTTAAGAGTTAGGAAGATAAAGGAAGTGCTGAATTCATTTCATTTTACTTGAGCTTACTACTGTCTATTAAAGCCCAGAGCAGTAAGCTTAGGTAAATCTTGATCAGGACACCGAAAAAAAGGATTATTTGCTGCATTTCTTTTTCTTGTTTTGGTCTTCACAATGGACACCATGATTAGAACTCCCAGACCCAGAAAGATGAAAGTAAGTTTTTTCTTTATTGGGTTTTACTACACAGGGAAAAATCCCATCTAATCCCCATAGGTTAATAAAAGTTCAATCAGACATAACTTTGGCCAAATTTAGTTTTATCTTATCTAAAAAATCTTGTATAAAACAAGTATCTGTTCAAATATAGGTTACTTTTCAAGGACATGCAGAAAATGCAAAAATAATTGAATTTAGTAGAAAGGAAATGTGAAAACTGCCGGGCAGTGACAGCAACATGATGTGAATCACACTGCTGCTGGGGACAGGTGCTCTCCGGGATCTTGCTCTTCGGTTTCTGTGGACCTCGTTCATGCTGTGGCCCACTTTGTACTCATGTACCCTGCCTGGCACTCTGATGGGTCCTCTTAGTCACACTGTTATGTCCTTTCAAAGAAGCATAATGGCCAGCCACCATGGACTTCTAGAGAAGGTGATTAGAGATTTTTCTTGAACAGGATTAAAAAATCTTTTAAGAATTTCAGGTTCAGACATACAATCTTTGTAATGGTATCTATTGCTTCAAAATGAGATCAACCTGAAAGAAAATCTTTCATATTTACTTTTATACCTGAAATATATCATTAAGATGCCAATATTTTAATGTAAAAGTAGAAAATATAGTAAAAAAAATTCAGTGTCGCTTCTTTGTCTCAAATACAAGATCAGTAACTATTAAGCAGGAACAATATAGTAAAACAAAATAAAATTTGTACATTTGCCTAAACTGAATTATCTAAGTCATGGTAAAAGGTTTCATAACATCCACTCTCTCATTGCTTTTCAAACACTAAAGGGGACACTTGTCTATTCAGATTTCTGAACTAAGTATATGGTGATTTGTAAATAGTTCACTTTCCATATTTAGTATGTAACCACCAAATATATTCTGTTTATGTAGTCCTGCAGTCCTTTTCAGAAGCAACAGTAATGTACTTTGTAAATACCTTGAAACACAAGTTGTACATTAATATAGATATAATCTTGATAATAGAAAGGCGTCCCAAATACTTTTTCAGTTCTTAGAACAAAACAAAACACATTCATGATCTCCATTTCCTGAAGTTTCAGTTGAGGTAACCTCTGCAAGTCTCAGCCCCACATTTACATTCAGTTCTGACCCTTTTCTTGGCAGGGCTGTGGTCAACAGAATCTGAAGATAATTCCCCAGAACCTGGAAATACAGAGAGGGCAACAGATATTTTAGAATAGGGGCTCAAAGATGGCTCAGCAGGTAAAGAGTAGTTAAGCTCCTCTAGAGGACCAGAGTTCAGTTCCTAGTATCCATGTCAGGCAGCTTACTACTGCCTGAAACGTCAGCTCCAGGTGATCCCATGCCCCCCTTTTGGCCTCTGTGGGTACCCGTATTCACATGGACACATACACAAATCTTTATCTTAAAAAAGATATTTTAGCTGGGCATGGTCAGGCATGCTTTTAATCTCAGCACTCGGGAGGCAGAGGCAGGTGGGTCTCTGTGAGTTTGAGGCCAGCCTGGTCTACACAGTGAGTTCCAAGCCAGCCAGGGATGCATAGTGAGACCCTGTCTCAAACAAACAAGTAAATAAAAAAAGATACTTTAGAACAGATTTTAAATCTTCTGTTTTGTTTGGTTTTGGTTTTTTGAGACAGGGTTTCTTTTTGTAACCCTGGCTGTCCTGGAGCTAGCAATAGTGCTTACTTTCTTAAGGTATTGGTTAACTCCCAAGGAAAATAGTTTTGTACTTATGTGAACATCCTGAGACAATTCATTCTGAGTTATCTTGAAAGGATGGTTTAGGCTAATGTGAATATCTGCCATGATAAAGCTTACTGATTAAGTCCAATGCACAATTATTCTTTTTTTTTAATATTTACTTATTTATTATGTTGTTTATTTATTATGTATACAGTGTTCTGTCTGCATGTATGACTGCAGGCCAGAAGAGGGCACCAGATCTCATTACAGATGGTTGTGAGCCACCATGTGGTTGCTGGGAATTGAACTCAGGACCTCTGGAAGAACAGTCAGTGCTCTTAACCTCTGAGCCATCTCTCCAGCCCCAATTATTCTTTTTATATACCACTAAGAGCACAGGCAGTGAGGCCAAGTAGGAACAGCATATAAAGCATATTGTTCATAGAAAATACTTAAAATCACACTACAGTCAATATAATTACTTTAAAAAACTAGATTCAAGAAGGACTAGAATAATTCATATGTAACTGAAATCATACTTTCAATCTTGTCAATATTTACCTATTAGTAAAAGTTCAAAACCTCTTTATTTTATTTTTATTAATTTTTACTAACACCACATTTTTATTAATACTAATTGTATTGAGAAAAGATGTTAATGATAAGTCAGCTTCCAAAATGGAAGTCCTAAGAAAAACCAGGCTGCAGTGACTTGGAAAGTAGACCATGTGCTAGCTTTAGCTGTCAGATAGGCTTTGGGCAGATACTCCTCCACCCCCAATTTCTTTCATTTTTAAAGATTTTTAAATTAGTACAGAGTAATGTGTTTCATCTTCTCCACATATAATTTGTTTTGTGTATCCTACCCCACCCCACTGATTTCTTTTATTTTCGCTGTTAGTTTGGTTTGTGAGCCAAAGACTTGCCTTCATTGTCATACTGAAACCAATACCAATGGAATTACTCTTGAAAACCATACCTTTCATTTGATAATCAAAAGTCAGCTCTTCTCCAGCTTTTATGGTTCTCGTGGAAAACAGTGCTATTCTGGGAAGCCGAGTATCAAGGTTATCGATGAAAACGCTAAACACCTGAAGATTGGGGTCACACTAAAAAAGAATAAAGCCTGCTTAAGTGAAATTGGTACAAAGGTGCTCATCTATGTACCACATCACATGGTTAACCTCCAAGTTCTCATGCAAATCAAGCTGCTTCCTATGACATGTGCATTTAAAATATACTTTTCATGTATAAGAAGATATCAATCATACATAAAAGAACAAAAAGATAAAACAATTCAAGTATTCAATATGTCGCTTTTGTCTTAGGGTTTTTTTTTTTCCTGAAGAATTTTAAACTAATTTCCATCTATAACATGGACATTTCACTTGTAACTCTTTCAATAAGGCATATGTATATATATGTGTGTGTATATATTTTAAATAATTATTTTAAAATAAAATCAGCACCATGGAACTCAAATTTTATCTTACACAGTTTCATGCTTAAACTTTTATTTGGACTTGTTTAGGATTTTGAGAACACCAAACTACAGAATATGCAAGAAGAAAGATCTAGGGAGTCACACCAAGAAATTTAAATTGGTGTTTATAATCATTCCCGAGTAGGAAGTATGTGTTGGGTATTAGAGCTGGTCTTCTGGACTCATGGGTCCCACATCTGGACTCAACCAATTGCAGAGTCAACTAACTATAGATTATAAAAGTATTATAGAAAAGAAAGACCACACCACAGTCTTGAACATGTACAAGCTGAGTGACCGTGTCCTCAGTCTGTAAACAATACAATATAACTATTTACAATCTATTAGGCATTAGAAGTAATCTACAGATGATTTAAAGTATAAAAGAGGTTGTATGGGTTATTACGTATGTCTCAAATTTAACACAAGGAACTTATAAGGATTTTGGTACCTGTAGGAGGTCCTAAAACTAACTGAGGGATAGCTAAATCTCAAATTTGTCATTAAGAAGAAATTATTTAAAACAAATGTTTAAACAAATCAGGCAACCAAAAAGGGAGTCTAGACAGTCTCTTACATTTCACTGATACTGACACACAACTCTTGGTGAGCAATCCACCAGACATTTTAACTTGGCTACATCTTCTAAGATTAGCTATATGACGTACTATCGAAGACATACTTCCTTTATTATCTGTCATGTATATATAATGGCAAAAAAAGTATCAACCTCACTAGGCTTATTGTCTGGTACTCAGAAGGTGCCCAGTAATTATTATTGTCTCTTAGTTTTTGGAAACAAGTTTTTTTGTTTTTTTTTTTAAAAGATTTATTTATTTATTATGTGTACAGTATTCTGCCTACACACCAGAAGAGGGCACCAGATCAAATTACAGATGGTTGTGAGCCACCATGTGGTTGCTGGGAATTGAACTCAGGACCTCGGGAAGAGCTGCCAGTGCTCTTAACCTCTGAGCCATCTCTCCAGCCCAGAAACAAGTTTTATAAAGTAGAAGATTCTGGAATTGTGGTCCTAAGGGTCTGGCCAGATGGCTCAGCAATTAAGAGCACTTGTTGCCCTTGCAGAGGACCTGAGTTTAGTTGAGCACCCCCATTAGGAGGCTTACCAACACTTGTAACTCTAGCTCTAGGGGGTCTGATGCCTGCCCTCTGGCCTTCACAGGCACCTGTGCACACATGTAAACACACACAAATAAAATCTTAAAAAAAAAGACTGGGGCTCAGAGGTTAGGAGCACTGGCTGCTCTTTCAGAGGTCCTGAGTTAAATTCCCAGCAACCACATGGTGGCTCACAACCATCTGTAATGAGATCTGGTGTCCCTTTCTGGCATGTAGGATGCAAGCAGAACACTATATACATAATAAATAAATCTTTAAAAAAAGACTGCAGATCTAACTTTTTCAAACATTAACTAAAAACTAAAGAGTACTAATTTAGGGAAATAGTCCTAAATGCTTGAATGCTTTAAAAATCCTTAAATTTTATTTAAAAATGTTAACACACTGACATTCAAAACAAAACAAAAAACCTGTTACCTTAAGCTGTACAGTAGTCTACCCATATCCGTGGGAGTATAATTCAAGATCCTCAGTAGATGCCTGAAACTGGCAATAGTACCAAACCCTGTATTGCTAGGGGTCTGTCCTATACATATATGCTTATGATAAATGACTGTTAATTCAGACACAGTAAAAGATTAACAACAACTCAACAATTTCAGTTATACGAGTGGCTAGCTCTATGAAAATATCTTATTGTACTTTCACCTTGTGGCTGAAAGGAAACACTTTGGCAAATCCGAATTGCTAGCATTACTAATCTTGTGGTTCTGGACAACTGCTGTGTAAAATAAGGTCACCTGAACACAAGAAATGCTATGATGGTTGCTGATGACCCAGAGAGGCACTAAGTGACTGACAAGTAGCATACACAGTGAAAGACACACTGGACAAAAGGACGGGTCACATCTCCAGCTGGAGACTTCAGCCACTAATCAGAATAGCAAACAACTTAAAACTAAGAATGATGTATTTCTAGAAATTCCCACTGGGTATTTTTGGACTATAGCTAACTAGGTAACTGAGACTATGAAGAATAAAATGTGGATGAGGTAAAGGGTTACCACACACTGTGAAATTTAGTAGTATTAACTTCTATAAGATTAACTTTGTTGAGATTCTTAAAACTTTTACTTAACTCCCTTGCTTAATAACTCCCCTCTTCTGCTATGAAGTTATCTATCTACCCTATAAAGTTATTGGAAAGCTTAAACGAAGTGAGATATAAAGACTGTGGTAGAACACAGTAACTGTTAAACACCTCAATATGTATGTTCATATTACAGCAATAATGCCCTGACTTAACAGGAGCAGCCCTTATATTAAAATACTATGAGAATGGCTGTATAAAAATGATTATCTTTCAGTTAAGGAAAAGTCATCCAAACAGCACTAAGTTGTTTGTCTTATCTATACGTGTTCCTTACACTGTGATTCACAAAATGAGACACATTTCCATATCGAGCTGCATCCACTGTGAATTCATCAGATTCATAATCCAGATCAAAAAGATATGTGATTCCTTGGTTGTCATATAACCGTCCACGTTTTTCAGCCTCTTCACTTGTGATTACCTAAGGAGATAGAAACAACAACAGAACTATAGTTTTACAGGTTTTTCTTTCCGTGATAGGATCTCTCAAACTTCTGGACTCCATAGGTCTTTCTACCTCAACCTCCTGCGTAGTGGGGCTACAGGTGACACAGTGTTCTGCAGAACCACAGAACAGTATGGAGCTACTGTGGAACCAAAGAAACATCATTAAGCTATTAACATACCTACAAACGTTTTAAAAGAAATTCAAGTGTCATTAAAACAAACATTCATACAAATTAAAAGTTAGATAGAAAAAAAAGTATAAAAATGAGGGAAAGTAAGATTAAAGACTAAAAATGAACTTTGAGGTAAGCTGAAATACGGTACTACCTTCATTATCATCAGGCCGTGCAAGAAGCTACCCACAAGATAGAGATGAATGCTCTACAGGACAGAGATGGACAGAAGACTACCTTTACAAGAGGATGCACTCTCAATATCCTCTAAATCAGTAGTTCTCAACCTTCCTGATGCTGTGACCCTTTAATACAGTTCCTTATGCCGTGGTCACCCCCAACCATAAAATTATTTTCATTGCTACTTCATAACTGTAATTTTGCTACAGCTATGAATCGTAATGTAAATATCTGCTATGTGATCCCTGTGAAAGGGTTATTCAACCCCAAAGAGTCATGACCCACAGGTAGATAACCACTGTTCTGAAGGCATATTGTTCGTATCTATGAGTAATAACAAATGGAAACTGGTTACATAACAGAGACTTTATGCTAAATATGCAATGAACCAATTGAAAAGCTTTGTTTTTCAGAAGATATTCAGGAAATGCTTCAACTCAAAATCATCGCCCGGGGCTAGAGACGCTAACTCAGCAGTAGAGCACCAGGCACTGGCTAGGTTCCATCCCTATTACCACAGGATCTGTCACAGTATTATCTGCAGTTCTGCTAAGCTTAAGATTACAGCTTTAGGGCTGGAGAGATGGCTTAGAGGTTAAGAGCACTGACTGCTCTTCCAGAGGTCCTGAGTTCAAGTCCCAGCAACCACATGGCAGCTCATAGCCACCTGTAATGAGATCTGGCGCCTTCTTCTGGCGTCCAGGCAGACAGAACACTGTATACACAATAAATAAGTAAATCTTAGAAAAAAAAAAAAGATTACAGCTTGATTTTTAATTCGCTGAAGACACCGACAGTAGTCAAAGTGATATATGTTATCAACTAAATCTGGCTGCTGTTGTAAGCTAAAAATCTCTGTGCCTCAGATTCTTCATTCATAGTAGTGGAGAGAACTCCTCTTTCACAAAGTTGAAGACTGGGGGTTGATATACTAAGGTGCTTAGCTGTGGCCCATGATGAGCACTACTTTGATACTTATGCATATGATAATTATCAAAGTAAATATGCTAGTATTTAGTAATTAGAGAATTATCTGCAGTTCAAAGTGGCTGGAGTTTAGGGTAGTGTTTAGATATAGTAAATGCTTTTGTACATATTTGACAACACTCAAACATTTTCTGCTCAGTAATGTCCTTCATATTGATACAAAACAGAAAAAGAACTTTAATCATATTGGACCAAATAATAAAATAAATGCAACCTCAAAGTTTCAATGTCAGCATGTATGTAGGTAGGCCTGATTTCCTTCTTAGGACATTTGTGTAAATATAGTTGTTATGCTTAAAAAATATGGGCACAAGGTGGTGGTGGTACATGCCTTTAATCCCAGCACTCTGCACTCCGGAGGCAGAGGCAGGCGGATCACTGAGCTCAAGGCCAGCCTGGTCTACAGAGCGAGTTCCAGGACACCCAGGGCTACACAGAGAAACCCTGTCTCAAAAAACCAAATGTATGTGTGTGTGTGTGTGTGTGTGTATACTTTTTAATAAAAAATATGCCTTGGTCAATGGCTATGAAGAATGCCAACTATTAAGTTAATTTATTATCTATTTGCTCATATAAAGTTTTACATTTCTAACTATGTCAGTGAACCTTTCTCCTAAACCTGAAAATGAATTTCTACATATCTGCAAATGATAACATCAAAATATATCAAGTACATATTTTGAGGTAGAAAAGTAACTTTTCGAGAGTATAAAGCTCATATGCATAGGATGAATTTAATGTACCTCTCCAACATATTCCATGACAAAACTCATTTTTTTAATCTTCACAAGGGTTTTTACACCCCAGCCACAACCATTGCTAGTTCTAAAGATGCACAGTGAATATTGTGTGCCTTTTTGTACAATCCTATTGGGACAATCAGGTCCACATAGGCACCTTGAGTTGCATTCGTAGATGGGAGTGCCAGGTTTGATTTTAATTTGTTGGTTTTTATTATAAGCCAAAACAACTCCAGCTTCAACAGGACAACACTTTTCAAAGAAGCAGTCTGTACATGAACATCCAAAGGTAGCTTCATTGTTTAAGATGATTCCTGGAGCTGGCCTGTATTCATTAATATAGTAGAAGTCTGAAGGTGGGCCCTCCAAGTCAACGGTATTTTCAACAAATATCATGGCTTTGTGGTTCTTTCTTCTGTTGAGGTAATCTTGCCATCTCCGCAGAGCTATTCTTTGCTTGGCTTTATTTACAATGTACTCAGCGACAGCAGGTGGCAAGGGCTTGCTACTGGTTTTTGGGGTGACCGCCTTGCCTTTCTTTAACCGAGATAAGTAACTACTCTTGTCACTGCAGAACTGCTGCAGCAGCTGTGGACACTTGAGGTTTCTCAAGGGCTCCCAAGTATTTGTAGACTCTGGCCATCCTTTCCATTTTACAAGATAGTATTCCACACCCTTCAAATAGGAAAGAAAATACAAATCAGATTATGACAGTCTCTAAAATGGCATTTCTCTTAATAATTCAAAATGTGTGAAGAGCCACAAGTTTCTAAGAGTAAAGTAGAAGTCAGACAAACAACTTTTGTATGCTATCAGAAACACACTATTTAGTGAGATGTGACATTTGGTAACAGGCCAAAAAGTCCTATTTGGGAAACATAAAGGCATTGAAACCTAGGATTGTTTTACTAAATAGTATTAGGTCAAACAAAAAAGTATTTACCTTGTTCACGGAAATAGGTGGTCCCAAAGCAAACATTAGGCTAGTGGCTAATGGCCAGTAGAGTTGCAGGTAATCTCTAAGGGCTATAAGTTAATAATGTTCACTGGACACGTGGGAACTTATACCCTCAATGTCATGGCCACGCATCCCTTAGATGTTCTAAAGATAAACTGGATAAAAAAAATCAGCTGGCCACATGTAGCTACCGAGAACCTGAAGTGTGGCTACTCTCAAATGATATACTTTGTGCATAAATACTGCACTGAATTTCAAGAATGGGGAGGGGGCGGTATAAAATATCTTTACCTTTAAAAACGACTGTATGTTAAATATTTTACAGATATTGAATTAAATATATTATTGAAACCAATTACTACTTTGTATGTGGTTCCCAAGAATTAAAGTGACACTGCAGCTCACATTATATTATTACCAGACATTAATATTTTAATAAATGCTGACTTCATTTAGAGAAACCTATGAGTAGCTTAAGTAGGAGGCATGAAGGACAGCAAAGATTCACTTTTTATCACCTAGAATGTTATTGGCCACCATGATTTCTGAAATTTCTTTACACACAGTGACGTCAGCAGACACTGTTGCTAAGGGCCTAATGTAAAAGGCAGTTCGTGTACAGGAGTAAATTCTGAAGGGATGTCTTTCAGTAACCACTTTTTTATTTTAGAGTAGCTAGCACACATCCACAGGCCCTAAGGTAATGAAAGCTCAGAAATATCAAAATGGGGGGGCTGCAGAGATGGCTCAGTGGTTAAGAGCACTGCCTGCTCCTCCAGAGGACCCAGGTTCAATTCCCAGCATCCACAAGGCAGTTCACAACTGCCTGTAACTCTAGTTCTAGGGGATCCGACATCCTCACATAGACATACATATAGGCAAAACACCAATACACATAGAATTAAAAAATAAATATCAAGGTGATTAAGCATCATTTGTTGTTTTTTATTTTTTTACATGACATCTATTTGTATATAGGTGTATACTGTCATGGGTCCACATGTATACACCATAATACATGTATACAAGTTGAGGACAACATGCAAGAGTTGGTTCTCTCTTTCCACCAGGTGGGTCCCAAGGATGAAATTCAGGTGCTCTAGCTTGGTGGCAGGTGCCTCTATGCACTAAAGCCATCTTGCTGGCCTGTTGTTTTCTTAATTTGTGGATATTAATAAAAACATTACTTATTGCAATAAATTTGCCCATGAAAATTTGAGTAATTTTAATATTAAGCAAGAATGGACATAATGGACATAATAATTGTTTTATTATCTATTAATCACCCCTCTGCCCAACACACACACAGTACTAGAGCTCAAACTCTGGGCCTGACACAAGCCAGACAAGCATTACACAAAGTTATAATCCCATGACTTCAGGACAAATGACTTAGTCCTGAATGACAAGACCAGAGTCTTTGGCATATTGCTAAAGTACAAATTCAATTCAAGAATAATTGCACATCCACAGGTGAGCTAATTTTATCCTCATTATCAGTACCTTAATGTTTTATTATGTCCTTCCTATTCATCCATCAGTAATTCCTATGAATTAAAAACTCATTTTGAAAACTGTTTAAAATGTTTGGGTTTTTTTTCTGTTAAAATGTGTTTAATTATGATCTGAGGATATGTAGTACCCAAACTATATGTATATAATACATGTATGTATGTATGTATGTATATATGGTCATTCCAGAGAGGAGAAATAGAAAGCCTAGTTATACACCAAAGTGTGCCAAATTGGGCCTAAGGCGTAAAATTTCTTCCTTCAGTCAGGTAATGATAATTTGGGACTGTTGGTACCAGATCTACTTACACAAAAGTAGATATGAGATCCAACTGGCATTGTCTGAGCTCATCTATTCCCCATAATTCTTAAGTTTTGACCTTTGATACCAGAAGGCGGCAGCACAGCACTGGTCCTTTACTGCAGAGAACGATAAAGACAAGTGCTAGCTACAGGCTGCATGATTAAATTACCACCCGAATGACGAGACATCATTAATGTTCACTTCCCAAATAACTGTAAAAGTTAATCTTCGATAAGTCACTTGTATTTAAAATGACTGAGGCTTATATAGTAACCACATTGGTAACTAATCAATTTCTGTACAGAAAATACACTTTGAAAACAAGATTGATTTCGACAAAACAGTTTGGAAATATTAATATTTAATTTCTGGTTTGTAGTCTTTGATAAGCATATTTCTTTTTCTTTTCTTTTTTTTTTTTTTTTGAGACAGGGTTTCTCCGTAGTTTTGGTGCCTGTCCTGGATCTCGCTCTGTAGACCAGGCTGGCATCGAACTCATTTAGAGATCCCCCTTGCTCTGCCTTCCGAGTGCTGGGATTAAAGATGTGTGCCACCGCCGCCAGGCCAGCATATTTCATTTTTAAAATCTAAAAAAGATTTCAATTTTTGAAAAATAAGATTACTTTATAAAAACCACTGACTTATAAGGCAAATTTAATTAATTCAATAGCCTATAATTCAAAATTAAAGCCAAAAAGCTTTTTGACTTTTATCATACCTAGGATGTATATGTGAAGTAAATAAATAAATAAGGCAATATGTGAAATAAATATCAACAGAAGGCAACTCAATTTAAATGCCAAAATAATATAACCAGTATTACTAAAACAGATGGAAATCAGTATGGGTCAGATAATTAGAAAAGAGAACAGAGAAAGCAGAAAAGACTACTGTCAAAGACTGACAATTTTTTTTGTGTGTGTATGGAACATGTGCTTTTGTGTATGAAAGCAAAAGCTGTGACTTGTAATAAAGCATAAAAAAAGTTAAGAGATGGATTTTTCCAGTTTGCAGTTGAGAATGTTGAATTGAGATTAAAATTATAATGCTAATGCCAACAAGTAATTGTGGGCAACCTAAACACTTGGCTGACCTTCATCGTTGGTCACTCCAATACTTACAATTCTCAGAATTGTAAGAATGGTCTGGGTGAGGATGAAATACATACACATTTAACTTCACTTTACAATCTGACTACCAAACCAATCGAGTCTTCTGTCCTCAGCTCATCTGACCTCTCTGTAGTAGCAGCCACAACTTTACATTCCTTAGGGTCCAATGAATGACTTTCTCTGTATTTTTTCTACTTTCCTTATTGGCATGGCTTCTTAGCCCCCTTTTCATATTGAACGGGTGTTTATCCTTTCGAGAATCTGAGCAAAGCTATGAATCTATATGTCACGTAGGCAACTCTCTGGGTAACTCCACGCCACTGGAATTTTAGCTCTAACGCTCTCTCTGAGTTTGATCTCCAGGACTCATTGTGCAGGGAGAGAACCAACTCAGAGCTGTTCTCTGGCCCCTACATACACTCCAGGTACATTCCCCATCCACGGCATGCTAAATAAATAAATGTAAAAGACAAAACAGATAATAAACAAACCCTTTTTGGGATTGGTCCGTGATAGCCCTCACTACTTTCCTACTATAATCCCATTTACTCACTACTCTCTCAACACACTGAACTCACCTGAACACACCAGACTAGTCATAGTTTTCTGCTGCTTGCTCACCAGGTTCTCCATGATTAGAATGCCTTCTGACATTTGCCTAGAGAATTTATTTTACTCTCATCTTATGTGTAGAGAGAAACCTATTCACTTAAAAGAAAATAAGCATGTGTATAAGCCTATGTTCCTGTATATGCACCATGTGCGTACAGTGCCTTAAGAGGCCAGAAGAGGGCAGTAGATCCTCTAAAACTGAAGTTACAGGCAGTTGTGAGCTGCCATTTGAGTGCAGCAAACCCAACCTACATGCTCTGTAAGAGCAGTCGGTAAAGGATTTCATGCCAGTAACTAACAGAAAAGAAATTCTGAGGGGCTAGAGAGATGGCTCAGTAGTCAGCAGCATTGGCTGCTCATCCAGAGGACCCAGGTTCAGTTCCCAGAACCCACACAGCATCCCACAACTGTCTATAACTCCAGCTTCAGGGGATACAACATCCTCTTCTGACCTCTGCAGGCACTGCACACACATGGCACACTTACATACATGTAGTGGGCAAAACACTTACATATAACATAAATCAGATGATAGACAGATAGATGATGGATGGATAAATGGATGGATGGAATCTGAGACCTGGATTATAGATCCTAAAGTTAAAAAAAAAATCTATGTAACCATAGGAAAGTCCTTTCTAAAAGCTCCACTTTTATACTCCTTAAAATTTGGGTTATAGGAATGGAGAGTTGGCTTAGTGATTAAGCACTTACTGTTATTGCAAAGGACCTGGGTTCAATTCCCAACACCAATATGGAGGCTCACCACCTCCTTGGGCACCAGGCACATATGTGCTACAGATGTATATGCAGGCAAAACACTCACATACACAAAATAGTAAAAAAAAAAAAATTGAGGTTGCCGGGCAGTGGTGGCACATGTCTTTAATTTCAGCACTCAGGAAGCATAGATCTCTGTGAGTTCAAGGCCAGCCCGGTTTACAAAGTAAGTTCCAGAACAGCCAGAGCTGTCAGAGAAACCCTCTTAGGAAAACAAACAAACAAATAAATAAATAAAGGTTGCGATTTAATGATTTGTTATTGTAATTCCTAAAAAGACACTTTAGATGTGCCCTGTTTTTCAGAAATATTAATCTACTGTTAGATGTACACTATTCTGTTTGTGCCAGGTAATAAGTATACTAGTGCTTGTAGACATGCCAAGATAGTTATAGACTTTAAAGAATTTTCCAAGGGACAAAGTCTATCATTGTGAGTGGGGCTATTGTTCTTCGTTGAAAAGTATGTTAAGCACCCAGAGTATTATCCTCAATTATTCTGTATGAAGGAGCAACATGGCAATAACACTGCTGTAGAAAAATGCTACAGCACTTGAAACAAACCCACTACAGTCTACATTGTGTAAGTTCATCTACACCACTGAGTGACATCAGATAGCATTTTCCCATTTCAAAGCTGGTTACTTCAGACTGCTTTAGGTTTAAGGTCTTCTAGCCCACTAACTTCTTCATTTTCAGTAGCATGTGGCCTTTGTTCCTAACTGCCAGTCTCCTATGGATATTAAACTATAAGTCAATGTAGCTATAACAGAAGAGATGCAATTCATTAATGATTCTTATATGTCCAACTCTTTGGTTTCTTCCTCACTACTAGTTCTAAGTAACATTTAAATACCTCCCATTTTTCAAAAGCAACATAAAACCTAGCTTCCTTGGACATATAAATGTTTATATAGCTAAGCAATCCCTGAAGTCATTGAGTAGATTTTAGCATACAGCAATTTAGAACATCAAAAAATAGTTTTAAAACATACAACTATGACTCAATTTTTTAATACAACTTTAAAACTATGAACACATTACACCTTTTCTTCTCTCTCCAAGAGTAGGATGCTTGGAGAGTCCATCCTACTTGACTCTATGTTTATACTGCCTACTTATTCTTCACTTTGTTCTTTTGGCTCTTCTGTTCATCTAACACAGAAGCCACTCACAGGGCATGAGTGGCCCTTTGACTGCTAACTTCAGTATATTCTTCAGAGTTTTTCTTTTATCAACTACTCAGTACTCTTTTACTGACATCATCCCTTCTTCTGGCTCCCAGGAGTTATACTTCCAGATTTCCTATTATCTTTCTTGCCAGTTAACAGCATAAGCCTGCCTTCTAGGATTCTTCATCCAGTCCTTGTGCTCTTCTTCATTTGTTTTGCTCTACTATAACACCCTCCTGACACTCTACCCATTGAAGACGCAACAGCAGAGTAATGCTCTCCTGTCATGCCATTTCTGTACTTGAAAAGACTCCATGGTTCTATGCTTCCCTCAAGATGGGGAAGCCTAAAATCCTTTCGCCTGTAAAGAGTTGCACTCCTTCTAGCCTCATCTGAACTCTGGACCATGTTCTACTCATATTTTCTATTCCTTGAAGGAGTTGGGCTGTCTTCTGTATCAGGACCCCACCCCTTATCTTTTCATTCTTTAAAACAAGTTTAAAACACGTTTCTCATAGATAACTGCCCAGTCTCTCCACAATTAGGTCCTTCTATTACACCAACACTCACCTTCACTGTAATTAAGTACTTTGTACAGGAACTTAGTACTCTGCTCTGAGTACAGTCGCCTCACTAATTATCATGAGTGAACAAATACCCAATAGAAACTGCTAGGGAAGGTTACCTAGAGAGCAGCTGCAAAGTGAGGAGAGGACCAAGTACAGCCCCTTAGAAGTTATCTACATTCAGAGGGGAAAAAGATGAGAAGCAAAGAGATTCTGAGGAACATTAAAAAACAGACTGGGGGTAGTGGTGACAAGAAATAGCAATGAGGGGCTGGAGAGATGGCTCATAAATCAAGAGCACTTGCTGCTCTTGCGGAAGATCTGGGTTCAGTTCCCAGAACCCCCATCAGGTGGTTCACAACTACAAGTAACTCTACTTATAAGGGATCTGACATCCTCTGCCTCCCAGAGGCACCTGCATGATCATGCACATACATACACTTGGACATCTGTACATAACATAAAAATAAATATATATTAAAAATAAATAGCAGTAACAGTAAATACTGATGTCATTGAATTGTTAAATGTCAGTATCTATTGTAAGCAATCAATATTAATCCATTTAATATTAATTACACACTATTAGATGGTTGCTATAACTACCCTTATTTCATAAAGGAACTGGAGGGCAGAGACGCTAAGTTGCTGAAGATTATGTAATAAATGACAGGACCCAGAATTTGAATCTAGGCAGTCTTCCATAGACAAGAGGGTTTCAAAGAAGAAAAGAGAACCAACCATGGTAAATGTAACAAACTAGTACAGAAAACTTTAAGGTCTGCAAACTTGACAATGGGTGGTCAGTGATAGGGACACACAAACTGGAATAAAATGGGTTAAAAAGTTAAAAGTAAAAAGAAAACCCACAGGATAAAATAAAAATTTTTACAAATCATGTATCTGACAAGGGATTTGTATGCATAATATGTAACTAATTATAACTAAATAATTTAAAAGAATACAACTTTAAAAACTGAGCAAGGGATGGGAGGCCTGGAGAGATGGCACAGTGGACAAGGGCACTTGTTGTGAGAGTGTGAGGACTTGAGTCAAATCTCTAGTACCCACTGGAAGGACAGAGAGGCAGACTCTGGGAACTCAGTGGCAAGTCAACTTAGCCTAAAGGGAATGCATCTGGCCCAATGAGAGATTCTGTCTTAAAATAATAAGGCTAAGATGGATAGTCTTTCTCTGGCTTCCACATGCATGCGCTACACACTCACATGTGCATGCGCACGCACGCACGCGCGCGCACGCGCACACACACACTACACACACAAATATAAATAAAAAAATAAATATTTTTAGAATAAGCAATTATTCTGAATAATTAATTCACCACAACAGATACAAACGTCCAGTAAGAGCATGATAAAAAGATGTGGGACATCATTAATCCCTAGAGAAATGTAAATAAAAGCCATGCAACTCTCACAAGGGTAGCTACATAGAAACTAAAACTCTAATACCCTGCTAATGTGGAAGTAAAATGTTGTAGAGCTCTGGAAAAGCTTGGCAGTTCCCAAAAGAGTTAAACAAAAATATTTTATGACCTAGCAATTCCACTACCAGAGAAATGAAAACTTTGTCCATACAGAAACTAGCATATGAACATCAATAACAGCATTAATTATAATAGCCCCTAGATGGAATAACTCAAACGTCTGCCCCATGATAAACGTGATGTATCCACACAATGTAACATATCTCGAAACAGAAAGGGAAGAAGTACAATACACACTACCACACAGATGAGCTTTAAAAACATTATTCTAAGGGCGAGTCTTGCAATCTTGCTCCTCAGATGGCTAAGGCGAGGAGGATTCCAATTCAAGACTTTTCTGGATTTCAGAGTGAGCTTAAGGCCAGCCTGGGCAACTTTAGTGAGACTTCATCTCAAAATGAAAAATAAAGGGTTAGGGAACATAAGTCAGTGGTAGAGCATTTGCCCAGTACATGAGAGGCTCTCAGTTTAATTCCCAATATTCCAAAATACACCAAAAACCATTATTCAAAGTAAGTCAAGCCAATACTAAGAAATGTATTATTTGAGACAGATCACTGTGTAAAAGCACTTGCTCCACAAGGATGAGGACCTGAGTTCAGGTCCCAGCAGTCATAAAAGGCCAGCCGAAGCCGCATCCACCTGCAATCCCAGTGGTACTGGGGGCAGAGGTAGGGTGATTGCTGAGGCCTGCTGTCTACCAACCTAGCTCAAAGCTTAGTTAGAGACCCGGTCTCAAAGCAATCAGGCAGTGACAGAGCAGGACTCCTGAGGTCCTGAGGTCCTTTTCCTGGTGCACAGAGCTTGAGGAGAGAGGAAGAAGGGGAAGGAGAGGCCTCACGTAACTCTACCAAAACAGAAAATAGACTTGGGCAGTTGCTTAAGGTTGGTAATTGAAATTTAAGCAGTAATGAAAAACATGTTCTAAAATTGACTGACTCTGGGAATATATTAAGATTTGAACTGTACACTTTAAGCAAATTATATCTCAATAAAAAAAATTTTTTTTTAAGTTTAGTAAGAAAGAAAATAAAAGAAATACCTGTGTGAGTAGATGGGAGGCCAAAGGAAGCTATCTAAAGGTTAGAGAAGATGTGAATATGTTTACTGACTGACACAATTGAGTGAAAAAGACCTTCATATTTAAGACAAAGCTGGAAAACAGTTTATGCAGGTAATCTCAGCACTGAAGACGCTAGAGCATGATGGCTGTGAGTTCAAGGCCAGCCTGGTACTAAATAGAAAACTCCTGTCTAAATTAATTAAAAAGAAACCATGGGGCTGGAGAAATGGCTCAGAGGTTAAGAGCACTGCTTGTTCTTCCAGAGGTCCTGAGTTCAATTCCCAGTAACCACATGGTGGCACTCAACCATCTGTAATGAGATCTGTTGCCCTCTTCTGGCGTGCAGGCATATATGCAGACAGAACACTGTATACACAATCAATCAATCAATCAATAAAAAGAAACCACAAGTTGAGGTAAAGTCCTGGGGGAGTAGACAGGAAAAAATGGTGACACCTTTGAAAGACTAAAGCTAGAGATAACGAGTGGTGGACAAAGACTGAATGCTAAAGGCTTATATTCACAGAGGCAGACAGTGGGGAGTCTTCAGCTGAGTATGAGAAAGTAAGGGAGAGGAAAAGGTCCAAAACAGTAATAAATATTGGGAAAACTGCTGATATGAACAAGAAAACAAAGCAACCGGTAAAAATGTTGTCAAGTAGAACAGAGCACTATGAGAACAGTAGAAGTTTGGTTTGTTTGGGCTTTTGCTGACTTTCTTTTTTTCAGGTGTGGGGGACTGTTGGAGCTTTATACATGCCGGGCAAATACTCTGCCACTGTGCTGTAGTTCCCCTTTAACAACCTTTTTAGAAATAAATTGTAAGGAGTCTAAGTTGCCCAGGATGGGCTTGAACTTGTGAGTCTCCTGTTTTAGCCTTGCTAGTAGCTGGGATTACAGGTCTATGCCACCTTGCACAGCTTAAAAGTATGTTTTAATGGAGCTAATGCATATGATCAGATGATATTCTCAGCTAGGCTGATTAGTGTAGGGCTTGCAATCCAAGATGGAACATGATTAAGTAGGGTGCTGAGGATGCTGGTAGAGATGCTTGACTAAGATCTCTGCATGGGGAAGGCAATGCTACCATAGGAAGACAGGCAGTCTAAGGAAGAAATAGATTTACTGAGGGGCTCAGCAGTATGGTGATATATGTGCACCCCAATATATTGTGTACCCTATTAGTGTACCCTAATAAATTTATCTGGGGATCAGAGGACAGAGCCAGCCACCAGATTAGACATAGAGGCCAGACAGTGGTGGCACACACACCTTTAATCCTATCACTGGGGAGGCAGAGATCATCTGGATCTCCGAGTTCAAGGCCACACTGAGAACAGAGCCAGGCGTGGTGGCACACACCTTTAATCCCAGGAAGTGATGGCAGGAAGCAAAAAGGTATATAAGGCATGAGGACCAGGAACTAGAGGCTGTTAAGTTCAGCAGAGATCCATTTGGATGAAGACTCATTGAGGCTTTCAGTCTGAGGAAACAAGATCAGCTGAGGAGTTGGCGAGGTGAGGTAGGCTGTGGCTTGTTCTGATTCTCTGATCTTTCAGCGTTCACCCCAATATCTGGCTCTGGGTTTTTTTTTTATTAATAAGACCTTTTAAGATTCATGTTACACAACAGAAAATGTGGAAAACCACATTAAGTAGGATTCGTGATTGTTTATCTACAAGAACTGAGATTAATGGCCAATTCTTAGAGGAAGCTACAAGTAAATGAATTACCAAAAATATAATTATAAGGTTTAGATCAAAGAGTTTCTTAGACCAACTCATTTTAAGATGAATAAAGGGAAGCACAAAGCAATTAAATAAGTTTGCTGAAGTTGTAAGATATGAAACAAAAGCTTGAAATGACCATGAAAGCCAGTCCATTTTATCACGCCGTAACTTATAACACAGTTTGACAGGCTGGCAGGAAATAGAAATGGCAATGCTTCTGGAGGACACTCAATGATTCTACAGTTGGCTTGAAACCCCAGGTTCCTTCCAGATGACTATGGGAAATATGATCCAGGAACAACATGAATTACAGGAAAAGTCAATCTGACATAAAACACTTGCTCTGGTAATCCATATGGAGATAATCAAGAGTTGGATGCAGAATGATATAAATACCCTAAATATTCTAATGCAAGAGCACTTTATACTTCCAAATCCTTTCAGTGTTACTTGAACAGTAAGGAGAGCTTTGCTTATTTTTAAGGCTATTTTTATGTTAGAGAAACATGAAATACTGCAGTGTGAACAGGACTCTTTCAAGGGGCTAGATATTGCCTTACCTTTACTACCTTGTAGTCACACAAGTACTCCACCTCATAATTGTTTAGATTCCTTTTGGTGATTCCAATCGATTTACATGTGAGCTTTTCTACATAATTCCTGAAGAGTATCAAGGGAAACTAGGCAAGGCACACACCAGGCTACAATAAGAAAATAGAATTCTTTACTAATAAAACAGCTACTAGGTTGAAACAAAAACTTAAAAACCTCTCAACTGACAATTTTATAGTCTACAAATACACACAAGAAGCCAATTATGTGTGTTTAAGAAAAAGTTACATGATAAAGAACTATTTTTGGTGAATTGGATTTCTGTCTTACTGACAATGGCTAATTCTGGCTTGATCACTTAAAATACTTCATGTCTAAGCTTTCTTAGGATTACATATAAATGCAAAAGTAAAAAGAGGTAATACTTTTTACTGTTCCATTATATTCTACACAGAATGTAATTGTTCTCTTAATAAATAGCTAAGACATATTGTTAGAAATATATTAAAATATATTCTAAAACAATCACAATTTATAAGTAACCGTTGCTTCTTTTAATAGCACAGTAAGATTTTAAATCTGAAATATAGTTCTGTAGTAAAATCCATATCCTTTGGAATACTGCAAGAAATGTGAGCTTCATTTATTTTGCCCATAGTGAAATGTATTATCAACATGCATAAACCAGAAAAGTCTACTTTAAATGGAGAGTATAGTGAGTTTTGTAATGCTCATTTTCTGCACTGTTTGTAATCCTGCACTGTTTTCAAGCCAGCAGTTACAAAACAGAATACTCAATGTAGATAATCCATAAACAAGACCTGAAAGTCAGACATACTAACAATAACCTTACAGAGGCCAGAAATGAACTGTGTTCCATCCGAATTTAAAACCCAATTTACGCAACTGATGTCTAGAAAATGTAAAACTTTACTGTAGGGCTAATAAAGAGATAAATACTAGATGATCAATAGCCTTCCGCCCTACCCGCTGGTGGGCCACCTAGCTCCACAACTTTAGGAAGCGCCCAATCTTTCTGGGTATCAGATTCACTAAAAAAAAGTGAGGCTGGTGAAAACAGAGGTGACCAAACAAAATGTATCATTAATTCATCACGCCGTATTTAACAGTTATTAAAGGTAGTAGGCAAAACATTTGGAGGTAAATTTCAGGGAAGGGAGAACATAACCGCTCTAGCTTCCCCCATAATCCCTTCCTCATCCTCTCCGCCCAAAGACTTCATTGCAGGAAACTGAAGCAGTCACTGCAAAAGACTCATATTTCTGGCACACGCAAACGGCAAAGTCTTTTCCTCAAATTTGCCAGAATACATTGATTGCTTAGGTGTGGTGGTTTGAGGATCAGACAGCTATAAAAAACAAAACAAAACAAAAAAACAAAAAAAACCACTTCTTATAAATCGCATCCATTGAAAATCTTACGGGTGTTTTGTGTAAGGCTAATCTCCTTATGCTAATCATCTCCAAAGAAGCGTCCTCTTGGTTACGTACCCAGGGTGTTTGTTGTTTTAAAGTTTTTTATCCCTAGCCGAGAATCCAAAACCACAACCCTATAATGGAGGGTGGTGTTGAATACGGTAACATATGTACTCGCAGGAAAATGCCATAATGAAGCCCATTATGTGTAATTACGGCGCATCGCTCAACAGAAATGCTACATTATGAGCATTTCGGAATATATCTATATCTCTATCTAAACATATGTATTTTAATCTGCAAACACTTGGTTTACAAAATTCCACAGCCTATAATGATGGAGAAAAAAAGTTTCATTGTCCGGATTATTTTTT
>CABHPQ010171990.1:0-44948 GCA_902168405.1 Peromyscus aztecus | reverse complement strand
GATTTATCAAAGAGATTCCTAGGCAATTATAACCAATAGGAATTAATAGGGAAATAGATTTCAAATAAGGGATTGCTTCACACATGATTACAGAAGCTGGTATTCTCAAGACCTTTATTTGACTAGCCGGAGGCACAAGAAACCTGATGTTATAGTCCCAGTATGAATAATGTTTCAAAAATATCTCAGCTACCTTTGACCTTCTCAACACAAACAATCAACTAACACAAATAACACATAAAAAGACTGGGAAGGGGATGATTTCACAGGAAAGAAATGAGACAAGTACCAACCAATTCAGGAAATCTACATCAACATTAGCAGTATCAAACCTTAATCATAGTTTATGTCCTTGAAACAGATGCTGTAAATGTCACTTCTTCTTTAGTCGTATTCCACAAAGTCATAATTCAAACCTAGTGAGATTCATTAGTCAAACCCAAACTGAGTGGCATTTTACAAGTACTGCTCGAGTGTATTCATCAAAACTGTCAATGCAACAACAGAAATTTGAAAAACTGTCAAAGATCTGAAGAAGGAAGGTAAGGAAAAGTAAAGATTAGATGTACAATGAGATGTGCTGAATAGATTTATGGGATGAAGGATGAGATTGGAGGAAAACAAGCAGAGATTCCTGAATAGTCATATACAAGTAATGAAAAATGCTCCAAAGGTAAAATGTGACAAAGAGGAAAATGGGGTTGTAGATGTGACTTGCTATTAGTGGGCAGCCTAGCACTACAAAGACACTGACTTTGTTTCCTAGTACTCAAATCAAAGAACTATACAAGCAAGCAAACAAATACAGAAACATGAGTAGAGGATTAAAGGAATCCATACACATTTACATTTAAAACAAAAATTAAAATAAAAATGCATTACTATATATATGAAAAAAGATACCATGAATTTGAAGTAGAGCAAGTAGTGTTATATGGGAGGGTGTCGAGTGAAGAATGGAAGTGGGAAATGATAAAAATCATATTACAATCTGAAAAATAAAAAATAATTTTACAAGGAAAATACATTCTCATAAGACATTTCATTTCAAAAAAAGTTTATGAATTCTTCAGACATTCAAATAAATGTATACCTGTTGCTAGAGTTTTCCTGCCTGACCCACAGTCAGAACAAATCTCTCTCACCTGCCAGTACCACAGCCACTCAGACCCAACCAAGTAAACACAGAGACTTATACTGCTTACAAACTGTATGGCCGTGGCAGGCTTCTTGCTAACTCTCCTTATATCTTAAATTAATCCATTTCTATAAATCTATACCTTGCCACGTGGCTCGTGGCTTACTGGCATCTTTACATGCTGCTTGTCCTGGCGGCAGTTGACAATGTCTCCTTTCACCTTCCTGCTCTTTTCTCCTCTCTGTTAGTCCCGCCTATACTTCCTGCCTAGCCACTGGCCAATCAGTGTTTTATTTATTGACCAATCAGAGCAACACATTTGCCATACAGAACATCCCACAGCATATACCCTTGAACATTCTCATGTCACTTATTGCTAAAGGCTACAGGTATAATATATTAAAAAATTTTTAAATGATATGTAAAACAAAGCACTTTGTAATATTTATTCATTATGAACAAGATACAATTTGTACTAATTATGTATATAAAAATGAAAATGGGTTTTAAAGGTAAAAACATTCATAAAAGTTCCAATTTCAAATATTCACAAAATGATTAGCTCTTAGTGATATCAAATAATGTAAATTAATGAATGAATGACAAGTTGATGGAAAAGTTTAGCTCTAAATTTGTTTCAAATCATTTGTAACTCATAAAATGCAGAAATTATGCCTAAATTGTTGACTTTTTTGATATTATATATTTTAACAGGAACAGGAAATTTGGAACAAGTGAAGAATGTACAAAGGAATTATAAATCTGCTTAACTTTTATAACACAAGAAATAATTTCAAATATATACATTAATTGGATATAAAAAATATGCTGTCCCCCCCATAGGAGAACTTACCCTGTTGGAGGAAGGGATGATGGGTGAGTCAGGAAGGGGAAGCACGGGAGTGAGGGGGGAGGGATGGGGGGAGAGCAGGAGGATGGATGAAAGGAGGATCTGTGGTTGGTATGTAAAAATGAATAAAAATATTTTAATAAATTTAAAAAATTAAAAAATTAAATACAAGACAAAAAATGGCCATGACACTATATTCTAAAGCACACTATAGAACCTGCTTTAATCTATTGTAAACTAATATTAAACAAAGTATTATTTTTATGAATAAACTTTTAATTCTATTTCAAAATACCTGTGCATATTAAAACACAAAGAAGAGAAGGGGTTACCTGTTGCCTTCACTTGCAAGATACTTGACAAGTAGACATCTGGCTAGTAATTCTTGCAATCTGCCACTTTCCTTCACTCTTCAGATTCTGATCTTTGATCTCTGTTATTCTTTAGAGGCATGTCCTTCTGAGTCTATCCATCAAATGACAAACTTCTGGCCTTACTAATATTTTTTGACAGACAGGTATTTTCTGACCTGCTAGCTCACCTAGAATCCTGATTCTAACATTCTTCCACGTTATATGTTCTTGTCTCTGGAAGACTTGTTTTAACTGAGAATATTTGTCTCATACATACATCAGAATCTCAAAAACCTGCCCAGTAACAACAAATTCACATTCACATATCCATTCTTTCCTATAATAATATATTTAGGTATTAATGTCTGCTACTGTGTGAAGACATGTGATTTTTTTCCATGATTCAAAGTCACAATTAAAACACTGAATGTAAAAGATATTTTGTTCCAAGTAGAATGACAGACATCGTTCCACATTTCTATAATAGAGGAGAATTTCTGAGTTCAGATTCTCTTAAATACAAGTGTTTGTATGATTATAGATTAGTAAAAAAGTTAATGAAAAGGACACGAGGAAAGAATTTGATTAACAGTATTAGCCTATCTATGTTTGCTAATAATTGTTTATGGACTTTTTTGCCCCTACAAGAAATAGCTTCTAGGTTCATAAAAAAGTGCTTTTTATTGTGAAGTTAGACATGCATTTAACCCTAGCACTGTGGTGGGGACAAAGACAGGAATATTTCTGGGACTTACTGTCAGCCAGTGTCATCAGAGGTTCAGTGAAGGTCACTGTCGCTAAGGAACAAGGAGAGTGATAGAACAATATAACCAACATCCTCCTTGGCTTTATCATGCACAGGCAAGCACACACAGCACATAGAGATGCACAAAACAACACACGCATACACGAAAAACCACACAAACTCATATTCATTCACACACCCAAATCGAACTTATATATCTTTCTTTTTTTATTTATGCTGTTCTAGTTTATTCAAAAGCTGAATCCAGAAATGAGTTATGCCTCACTCTTCTCCAGATTCAAGGATGCTTATTTATTTTTTATATTATTTTTATTTTATAATTCAATTAATTTCACATATCAGCCACAGATTCCCCAGTCCTCCCTCCTCCCACCCCCAGCCCTCTCCCCCAACCCAGCCCCAACTCCCACCTCCACCAAAGCAAGGTCTACCCTGTGGAGTCAGCTCAGCCTGGCAGACTCAAGCAAGGCAGGTCCAGTTCCCTCCTCCCTACACCAAGGCTGAACAAAGTGTCTTAGCATAGGCCCCAGGCTCCAAAATGTGAGCCCATGCACCAAGGACAGGTCCTGGCTCCACTGCCTGGGGGCCTCCCAAACAGTTCAAGTTAATCAACTGTCTCACTTTTCCAGAGGGCCTGATCCAGTTCCATGGGGGCTTCTCAGCCACTGGTTCACATTTCATGAGCTTCCACTAGTTTGGCTAATTGTCCCTGTGCTTCTTCCAGCCATGGTCTCAACATCTCTTGCTCATACAATCCCTCCTCTCTCGCTCAGATTGGACTCCCCGAGCTCTACCTTGGGCTTGGCGGTGGATGTCTGCAACCGCTTCCATCTTAAATGATGATTTCATGCTGATGATAATTTTAGTAAGCTCTAATATGAAGTTCACACAAAATATTGTATTGGCACACACATGAGCAAATAAAAAATTCTCATTAGTTTATTCCTGTGCTTCCTTGAATTCATTTTCATTTTAAAACAATATATTTAATCATTTGAGAAAAAATAAGTAAAAGAGTCTTATATCTCTGATATGTTACACTGGCCAGGACATAACAATAATCTGTCAATTTCAATGATGGAAAACAAATTTCCAAACTGGCAAACAAAAATTCTGTATTATTTTGATAATCTTTTATGTAGTATACAAAATGTTCTTGCAATAAATGAAAATAAAGCATTAAAAAAATCACAATCACCCTTCAGAAAATCACAATAAATGATAAATAGAATTGTATTTGGGAATTTAATCACATTAGAGTGGTTGTACATTATGTGCAAGGCTGAGGGTTCAATTTTTAACACAACAAAATTAGATATAAAAGGGGAAAAAAGAGGGATAGAGAAAAAAGAGGGAATGAACAAAAAATAGAGATGAGGAAAGCAGTAAGAAAGAAAGGAAACAAAGAAGAAATGAAGGATGGAAGAAAGGAAGTGTGGGCAAGAAAGTATTGTAAAAAGGAGATCTGTTGGAGACATTGGTGGCTGGTCAAGGTTGCAGTCTCTCATGACCTGGCAGCTTTTCCCCAAAGCTGGGCAACATGGAAACTCCTTACCTCCCCCACTGAAACATCCTGCCTCTACCTGCGCTGGAGAATGTTCCTGGGACTAGAGGACTGACTTTATCTGAAAGCTGGCTCTAAACAGAATACCTCATTTATCTTTAGCTTGACCTTTGGCACAGGTTCCTGCTAGAAGACTTGTCCTACTACCACATAAGAAGTCTTGAGATAGAAACTTGTCACTTTATGCAAATTAAACAGTTGAGCTGTTTCACCTAAAGCAGTGTCCAAAAGGCTGTCTCTGTTTGTGCTCACTGGCTGAGTACAAAGCTGCTACTGACCTGTCGGCATCCTGGCCTGGTGGCCCATAGCTCAAGAAGGAAAAGGAGACCCCCACAGAGATCAAATACAAATGATTACACATCATATGAAAAGCATATTATATGAACTATAGAATTTACCAGTTGATTAAACTTAAAATCAGATATAGATTGATTTCTATATCAATAATAATTGATATAGAAAAGGATAATGCAAGTGAATCTGAATATGATAACACAGATTATATAATATCAGAATAGAAATAAATTTTAACAGAAAACAGAAATAAATAGTTCTATGTAACACCAATTGATTAATCACTTGTTTGACTTGTTTTCTATACCTCAAAAAGGAACATATTACAGGACAAAATATTCTATAAAGTAGTTTAAATGACTCAAAATTTATGAAAGCTAACAATTAGTAATTTCAGATTTATTGACTGTGTAATATATATATATATAATATACATAATCTAGATATAACACAACAAATATGAATTCATATTTGCATTGCTTGAACTACACCAAATTATGTTATAAGCCCAAACACTTGGAACAGGTTGATCTTCACTATATAAATTAAATTATTTCTAAGTGCCCCCATTTTCACCAAATTAAATTGGACCCTGGGTTATGTAATTTATACACAACTCCTTGCTAGCTTTGGATCAACAGAGTGCTGCATATCCCTAGGGTTTTTTAATTTTTATTTCATGCCTTTGAATGCTGGGTTTCAGGATCATTTCATATATTCACAATATAAATGTTCTTTCCCTTTTCATTAGTGTCATAATATGTCTTAATTAAGAAATCACAGAACCGATATTAGACTATGTTTAGCCCATAATAAATACTTTAAATTTTTGATTGTTTAGATGCTTAAATACCTTGAAACCATGCTTCCATTAAAAGATCTCAAAGATTTACTCAATCTGTTTAGCAGAACCAATTTCATGTTTGGTATTCAAATATTGCATTACCCTTTATGAGTACCAGGTAAAACAGCTGAATTAAATTTCATGCCTATTTTGCATCATTATTATAATTTTTAATGACTAGTGTGTGTGCATGCATACTCATTAGAAGTGACTGAAAAGATATCAGAAGCGTGAATCTCACTCTGTATCTAGGAATATGTGTAAAAGGAGTGGAACAATGGAGAAAATTGACAGTTGACAAGTTACCATTCACTCTCCCTTTTCATCCCTCCTTTCCTCTCTCATGTCCCACATTCTTGTATGCTCATCACACACACACACACACACACACACACACACACACTCACACTCACACACACACTCATGCACACACTCACATACACTCATGCACACACTCACATACATACACTCACACAGAACCACATACACTCACATACACACACTCACACAACCACATATACTCACACTCACACACACACTCACACACTCACATACATACACACACACACACACACACACACACACACACACACACATTAAAATGTCCTGTATGCTGCAGCTGCACTGTGTATGTTACCATTATTTTACATGGTAGCTTGCTCTAGGTGATACTGTTGCATAAATGACATTGATACGAAAAATTATTCTGTTATGTCTACAACTTATAAACTTAACGTAGAAAGATAAGTAATGAGTTAAACGTTCAAATGTCAGACTAATTAAAACTTCTTTTTTTATAGCCAATAGAAATAGAATTAAAACACTATATCTCTTTTTTAAATTAATAAATTTTACCATAAAGAGAAATAGAGATGAAACTTTCTTCCACAGTTTACATAAATAATATTAAACAAACAGCAATGAATGAAAAGTTACTAGGCTGTTTACATGCCAGCCTGAAAAAGAGGATTAACTTTTGTACATGTTTACTTTTTCAGAACATTAAGATTTTATGACCTCTTTAGAAAGACAAGTAGTAATCCATGTGGTAAACATTTGCAAAACTTATACATTATGTTAAAATATGTTGTTTAATAAAGAAAAGTGTGGAGAATTCTGTTTTGGGCTGGTAAAATACAATTTCCAAGATGGTAAGAGTCCTCAAATTATCCCAGTAATTGAGCACAGATCCATGTCTAGACTAATCATCATATTTATAAATTAATTCTAACAAGTGCATTCTAATATTTTTAAATAGTGAGTTTCAAACAAGGTAATGAAACAAATTAATAAGGAATATTCCCTTGTCTAATGGTGAGCCCAGCTATAAAATGACAATAATATAAATGTGGCCCTATATAGACAAATAAGCAATTTGGACAGAGAGTTATGGAAAAAATTCAATATATAAATTGGAACTTATTTTATGACAGAAGTGACTTAAAAGTCAGTAGACAAATGAATGTATGACATCATATGAGCTATTTGGATATTGCATAAGAAAAACATAAAATAGATTATTTTCCTTATACAATAAATAAATACAAAGCTAAGGTAACAAGTGCCTAAAATATAAACAAGGTCCAATGTCTTATATAAAAGAGAAAAACAGTGACTATCATTATAGCATAGACTTTAAGAAAGATAAATTAATAATAAAATTTAAATTTTCAATTTAATATTAACTATAATCCATCTAAAATATGCTTATCTCTATAAACTTATTTTGATTTTGGAGAAAAGATAATATTTTAGATTACTTTTTTTTAATTTGCTTCACATTTTACTTAAGATAATAAATTTATTGGTCCAGACCCAGAAATAAGGTGAAGATTATCACAATTTGTTTAAGAAAAATATTTTTAAAACAAAAGGTTAACCATGAGGAATTATAGATTTATACAATGTGCAATAAATTGGTCATCGTTTTAAAACAACTTTTATTAAGAATGTTGGACTTTGAAACTCACTTTTAATTTAAACATGTATGCTAGTCATATATAGAAGTATGGTATAAAGACATCTTAAGAGATACTTTGTAAGTAGTATTTTTGGGTAAATGTTACAGCTTGACAGAGTACCTGCTGTCATTCCTTGAATATGGTATATCTGTTGGTGATTTGGAAGATTAGATATTTTCATATACTTTGAGACTCTTCTTTCTAGTCAACCAGGTATGTTTTGATTTGTTTTAAACATAGAAGTTGTAGAATTCACTAAAAACCTATGTGTTTAAACTCATCATGGTTTGTTACATTTATAGAATATAATACGATGGAAAACAATTTTACAAGACTGCAGTACAGTGTTTTTGTTTTCCTTTTGGTTTTGTTGTCATTGTTGTTTGTTTGTTCTTTAATTTGACACCATAGATGATGTTTTACTTTAGGCCTCATAAAGAGATACTGAAACAAAAACTTTACTTACCCTGTTTGTATAAATTCTGCCCACGGACACTGCAATCAACATGTGTAAAAACAGAAATGATCAAAAATGTAAGGACTATCAGGCAGAAAGTAGATCTTGTCTGAACCTGAGACAGAATGGAGAATGGGAAGACAGGGGAGCCAAGTAAACTGGTAATAAATTTGACTCAATCTGCTGAGTCAATCAGCAGCAAAATGTACTGTTACCGCTACAAAGAGCATCCCCTCTAATGACTCAAAGACAGTTTTCAAATGAAACATGGGAGGACCCAGGAATCTTATAAAATGCTCAACACTGAGCCCAGTGCAGACCCCATCGCTGCCTTTCCCCTTCCATCCCATGGAGGGTGGCAGCCTCTCTCAGAAACAAACACAAAGAACCTGTTTCTTTCACTCTCAATCTTCCTAACTCTGATTTCCTGGTATAGTGTTTCCTGCACAGTCTGTGCTTTGGCCCGCAGAAGGTGATTGGCTACCATCACAGCTGGAGTTCAAGCACAGCTTGCTCTTTCTTCAACCACTCTAGTTCTGTCCCGCAGTTCAGGTGGTGCAAACAGCTTGTCTTTGCATTTTGACGTGAAAATGTCTGAACCTTTCTGTGTATGAAAGGGTGGTTACTCCAAGCTACTCTTGCTGATTTAACCTGCATTATATGCAATTCTAACATCAGAGAACCATGTGCCCTGAAAATGCATTAGAATGCACCCCCCATGCTACATGTGAAGGCAAAAACTGGGGGTGGGGGGAGGAAATGACACACAGAAGCAGCCTGAATGACAGTACTTGAAATTGGCCTCATATGGCCGTGTTTAATCAGCTTTCAGTTCTGGATTGCCTGAGACACAAATGCTTGGGTCTGAGTATGTAGCTATGTTAAATCTGTTTACATTAAATCTAGATTTGACTTCCCTGTGCACAGGCTATTCTGGCAAATTGCCACTTAAATACAGTCTTTGGTTTAAGACAAATTGAGTTTAATTTAACTGAATATGTACATGCCATTTACCTGTAACTAGTACACAAGAGTACACAATTAAGTTAGACATTTAATATTTCAGAGAGAATATCATATCAGGATTCTAATATTTTAATTTTTTTCTTTGCTTCCATTTTGGCCATTTCTGTTTCTATTTGTCCATTTGACTTCATAAATACTTTAACGTAAGCCTGATTCTGTATTTTCTGTGTACAGTTGTACTTCTAGATTAAGTAGGACATTTCACATTATTAAAATGTCCCTGCTCATTATTTTTGTATCTACCTTTGAATGTCCCTGATTACTCTCAGAATTGCTTGTTGCCTAGACTAATGCTCTAAGTAAAAGAAAAATGGCAGTTCCCTAAGCAATTCTGTATCAGTAAATCTATCAGAGAACAAACCTTGCAAGTTTTCAAATTTAAATGTTAAGGGTTGAGGAATGAGAACATAGTTTTCTTTCACTAATAATTAAGATTATTTAAAGGTTAAAAATTTTCCTGGAATTTCATTCTTAATTTACCTAGTTTATGGTATCATCAAAAAGTAAGTAAAAATGGATGAATTAGGACTGGCAATATGATTTAGAGATTAAGAGCACTTGTTGCTCTTTCAGAGGAACCATGTTCAATTGCTAACACCTGTGTGACAGCATGCACTATTTTAAAAGAAAAAGAATTCATCATTTCAGCCTGACGTGGTGGCATATGCCTTTTTTCCCAATACATGGAAGTCAGAAGTGTGTAGATCTCTGTGAGTTCAAGGCCAGTCTGGTCTACAAAGGTAGTTTCAGGGCCGGGCGGTGGTGGCGCACGCCTTTAATCCCAGCACTCGGGAGGCAGAGGCAGGTGGATCTCTGTGAGTTTGAGGCCAGCCTGGGCTACCAAGTGAGTTCCAGGACAGGCACAAAGCTACACAGAGAGACCAAAAAAAAAAAGGTAGCTTCAGGACAATGAATGCTATTACACAGAGAAACTGTGTCTTGAAAATAACAAATAAGCAAAAATGGATTAATTAAAGAATAATAGTACTTACCAGCAGTGAATTTTGTATTCAGATCTCAAAGTTTATATATGCTGTTTTACTTCTTATCTTTTCTATGTGTTGTATGTTGGGAGAGATTTTCACTCACTAAGTAGTTCAGGCTAAACTGTAACTTGCTATGTATGCTAGGTTGTCTTCTATTATCTGCTTTAACATTCAACATTGAATATTTGTGTTCTACCATGTTGTATTAAAATGTGTCTGTTCATGCATGCACATGCGTATGGGTAGAGTCCAAAGATCAATGTGAGGTTTCTTTTTCAACTATTCTCTACCTTATTTTAGACCCAGGATTTCTCACTGGCCAGGGGCTGTGTGACTTAGAACAACTAGTGAGATATCTTTCTTTCTCCATCTTCCCAGAGCTGAGATTAAAGGTGACACTTTACTGTGCCCAGCATTCATATTGTGGTTGGGTGTTTGTTTTGTTCTCATTGAAAGTCTTCACTTTACAGAGTAAGCCACCTCAGCCCTCCTCCCACATTATAATAACACTTCTAGGAAAATGGGTTTATGGTTTTTGTAATGAAGAAATTATGTAATTCAGTATTTCAGATTTCACATTTATTGCTATAGCATTTAGTCAACACACTATTACAGATATATCAGGGTTTCAATTCCAGCTGGACCACTTAAAGGAAAAACTGCATATGTCATAGAGACCTTAGTTCAATTGCTTCAGATATAGTATTTGGTATAAACTGATGAGATGGTGAAATTAAACTCTTTCTCTCCAAAATATAATGAATGAAGTAGGATCAGTTCAGTTAAGGGCTTATCTCAATGTTACAGGAATCACAAGAATTATCACAGATAATATACATACCCTTGGATCGAAGAGAGTGAAAGGGAAGGGATAAAAGAGAAAAGTGAGTATTGAGGCTATGTAGGTGATACTGGCAGGTTTTCTATTTCTCCCTTGTGACCATTTAGCCAAGACATCTCAAGATAACCTTTGCCCAAGGCATCATTGTGACTACGCCTAAGTGTAAGGTCCCGATTGGCTGGGGTAACTGAGTCCTTAACTGCTGTATCATTTAAAACCTACAGTAAATGTGTCCTGGGGGAAAGCTTGTGTGGAGGGGGCAGTGTTTGCCATGAGGACTGTCAAGCAATGGTTCTATTATCACCTCATGGTAAATGAGCATTGACTTCTCCAGCCTCTCCTTGGTGCAGGTGCACGCTCTGCAGTTCTGCAATCAAGGTAAGTCATATGTGCCAAAAGTTGGTGGGAATATGCATATTCCTTATGTGTCAGATTTTTGAACACATTAGCAGATCTTACAAATTTGTGGGAGTCATACTACTTCTTTGGAGAACAATGCCTGAGAACAGCATGAAGAGCTCTCCTTGTGCCAAGGCTTCTGGAGACCTTTACCCACTTGGCAAGGACCCATGGATAGTTCACTGCATACTTTTGGGCATGACCCTGGTAGCATGTGGGCTATGTACTGTTCTTGCTTTCACTGTGCTAGCCATACTGATGACCTGAACCAGTCACAGTATCATGAGTTTAATGGTACATATTTACATAACTGTTCTGGAAAGAATGATTTTAGCCATAAGAACTTTAAAGAAATGCTATTAAATAGATGGTATCAGGAGTTCATAGGAACAGGAAATGAAGTATAATCACAGAAACCCACACTTCCCTCATTTCTAATAACTGTAGATGAATTTCTAAACAGTCTTATTAAATAAGAAACACAGAGCCAAATACAAAGTTAAAAGCCCAAGAGATCAGAGCACTAGCAAAGAGCAAAAACTGCCTTTAGCTTACCACTCACTGCTGTTGCTTTCCCTGAGAGAGACTTTCTCCCTGTGTGACTTGTCTTTTTATTGCTTTCTTGTTCTGCCTTCTCATTGGCTCTAAGTCCAGCCACATGACTTGCTCATCACTGCCTGTCTATACAGACTTCCTGGTCTCTATGGTTGGTACTTGGATTAAAGAATCGGGTCACCATGCTTGGCTGTGTCCTTGACCACACAGAGACTCTGCCTGCCATGTGATCAGATTAAGGGTGTGTGCTACCACCACCAGACTTCTGCTTAATGGCTCGCTTTTACCTCTGATCTCCAGGCAACTGTATTTATTAACATACAAATAAAATCACATTTCAGCACAAATAAAATATAACCATAAATAACTGTGCCAATGCCCCAAGAAGTTAGGAGTGATAAGGACAAGGGATGAATAGTGCCAACTATTAAGAGTAAGTATACAGGTCATGTTGCCTATAGGATAAATGAAAACACCTGGTGTGCCCCCAGAGAGGATAGAGTAGTACAAAACGTAGAACAGATTGATTCAGCTTTGGCTAGGGAGTTGATAGTGAGAACCCAGGCCCTACCAGAGGTAAATATTAACCACAAGAGACAAAACTGTCTCTCACTTCGCACGATGTTGTTATCTGCATGTGCTCCCAACTGGGTACACAGTTCTACCTGTAAGTGTGCCTAGTTAGAAAAATTCCCTTGTAGCTTGCAAAACTGCTTATGCTTCTGAGATATAGGTCAAAAGTTAATGGCTGTCCATGGGAGAGTTGGGAGACAGAAGGGGAAAGAGACAGGAAACAAACTGGTAATTATCGTACCTGTTTTTAGAAACTTAGGAAGTAAAAACTGGTTGTAAAACTCTTCATGCAATCCATTGAAACTGTATACATAAAGACAGCTGAAACTATCTGGAGCAACTTGTTTGAACAACAGGTGGTCACAGTCCTCTTGGCATTGACTTCGCACATCCATCCCAGGTCCTCAAACACATCTGGAGCAAGGTCTCCAGCAACAAACCACTATTTAAAATCATTTTGAGGCTAAAAATAAAACTGATTATTCTAAAAAATAAATACATATACCCAATAGAACATACACATATTAATGAAAATTTGTCTCAGAAATTCCTCTATAGAAAAAATGTTGCTGATAATTTTCTTTAAAAATACTTTTCTGTTGATTAAGAGAGTTCAAAAAGTGTTAGGTACTTTGAGGAAAATACTTTCGTAAGTCAAAGCAAGAATCAGAATCTCTTTGAGAAAAAGCTTTCCTCTTAAACTTTCATTTTTTTTTAACCTACCATCTCACTACACATTCAACTATTTTAAAAGCAACACAATTGCCCTGCCCTATCAAAGATGAAATAAACTGTGAAGAATTTCTATTAAAAAGAAGTCTTTGATCCATGGTGTGAATGCATTGTCCTTGCTGACATTATAGAAGCTTTTTGACACGGGATCTTGCCGTAGAATGACTCATGATTCATGGTTCTTAGCCTTCCAACTCCTGGTGTGGATGGCCGTACATCTTTCCTATATGATTTAAAATACTGCTTTTACCTGTTTTTGTTCTCCTTCTGTGTATTAGCTGGTCTGTCCCACTGCCCTGTATTCATAGGCATCAAGTAGCATGTGTCACATGTACCTATCATATGGCTTAGTGGCTTTGCATTGTCTTGTGGGGGCACCATTCTCACAATCTGGACCAGGACCTCATCTTCATCCTTTTTTAAATCACCTTTTTCTCCATTTAATTAATCAGTACATTGCCTTGAACACTGAAAATGTGATGGATTTTCTTTCACTGCCTTCTCTCCCTACTTTCACAAGACAGCTATAACTATTATGCTGGTTTCAGTTGAATAGTCACTTCTGAGATTACATTTTAGTTAATCCACACTAGTGCCACTACTAAAGGCTAAATTATTCTAACAGTCTAAAACATCTATGAGAGTAATAACTGTATATTTTTCTTTCCTTGTAAATCTGCAATATTCAAATTAATATTACATAAACAATGGCTGCTCACAAATTGGATACTAAATAGATAAATACATTATAATTAGTTTCATCATCATAAAATATAACCATATTGCCACCATGTTCCTTTTCTGCTGCTGTATGATACTATCACACAAAAGTATATATTATGAACAGAAGGTTCAGGAGACTGGGAGTTCAAAATTGAGGGGCTATCCCTTCTAAGTTAGGGATTTCTTGATTCATCAAAGTGTGAAGGGAAAGTATAGAAAAAATGCAAAAGACTGATAAAAACAGGACCAAACAAATTCAATTAAAAAAATCAGCAACTTATTCTAGTGACCATTAGTCTGCTGGTCATGGTGTGGTATTCATTTATAAGGACAGAGCCCTCACAGCTTAACCAACTCTTAAAAGTCCCACTTCTTAATTCTGCTAGAATGGCAATTAAATTTTGGTATTAGTTATTGAAATGATAGTGAAGACATAGCAATTTCAAATACATGATTATTAATTACATAGAGAGACATAGACATTTTAAACTTGCATAAGCATAACACTTAAACTAGGTTATATTATCATAATTTCTCAATCTGAGAAGCTAGCACAGAAGTTTATCTATTTAAAACAGTGATATATAATTTTGCAAAATTTTAGAGCTATGATCATAAAACATAAAACGCACATTTAAAAGCTCTTAAAAAGTCTCATTAATTAAGGAAGGCATAAGTCATTATTGATTTCTAAATCCTTTTGCTTTTCACAATTTCCCATATAAAGTAAGCATGCTCTTTTACTCCAGTGTACATTTATATAAATAGTCTGATTTAGAGAAATATTGCTTCCTTGGAGATTTATGTCAACATTCATGCTAACTAATCATTGAAGGGATGAAATTAAATCCTCCTAAATAGGAGGGATCATCCACTGAAACATTCAATTAGGGAATCAGCAGTAGATAATATATCACCAAGCTAGAGATTTTTCTTGCTACTTTTAAAGTTCAATACTATTCACTGCATTAAATATTAAGAAGACATTTCATTAATAGTAGAAGTTTATAGGTTGCTGGTATAGCTCAGTAGCTGCACACTTTGCTAGCATGCATGATATCCAACACCTCCAATACAAGTAAATGGAAATCCTATATATAGAATAATTGAAATTAATATCATTAAGTTCAGAAGTACAATATATAAAATTATATTTTAAAATATTTTCTAGTTTTTTGAGAATTCTGTGTGTTTTGAGCATTATCTTAGTAAGGGTTTCTATTGCTGTGATGAAACACCATGAACAAAAAGCAAGTTGCGAAGGAAAAGTTTTACTTGGCTTACACTTCAGCATTGCTGTTCAGCACTGAAGAAAATCAGCTTAGGAACTCAAACAGAGCAGGATCTCATAGGCAGGAGCTGATGCAGAGGTCATGGAGGGTTGTGACCTACTGGCTTGCTTCCCATGGCTTGCTCATTCCACCTTCTTATAGAACCCAGGACCAACAGCCCAGGGATGGCACCACCCACCATTGGCTAGACCTTCACACACTGATTTCTAAATGAGAAAATGCCTTACAGCTGGGTCTCAGGGAGGCATTTCTTCCACTGAAGCTCCTTCCACTGATGACTCTAGCTTGTGTCAAGTTGATACACCAAACCAATCAGGATAAACATACTTATCCATCTTCCTTAACTTTTCCAAGTTCCCCACCTTCCTTTCCCTATCCATCCAACTTTGTGTCATTTTATTAAACAAAACAAAAGTAACCTACTCGTGATGCCCAAATATTCTTATATTTCAGCCTTCCACTTGAAAGTGGTCAAATTACCAAGGAGTAGAGAAAACTGATTCTCCCTCTGCCATAAACTAACACATGCTAATAGCTCCTAGGCTAGAATAAGACTTCCTACCAAATCCCATTTATCCAAGCCTGGATTTGGTCTGTCTTTGTCTTACAAAGGTCTTAGGTGTCAAAACCATTGAGAGTTCATAGTATAACTTCCCTGCTATGTCCAGAAGAGAGTTTCCTTGCAGTTATCCAACACATCTGACTCTTAAAGCCTTTCTGCTCCATCTTCTACAATGAGCCCTGCATATTGGAAGGAGTGACTGTGGTATGTATATTTCATTTTGGGATGAATACTCCACAGTCCCTTATTTTTTTTACCTCAGCAGGTTTTGAGTGTCTGTGTTCATCACTATTCACTTCAAATAGAAGCTTCTGATAAGGGTTGAGAGAATCACAAATCTTTGGATATAACTGTAAATCATTAGGAGTCAATAGATACTATGGTAAGTTAGCAGTGTAGCAGTAGGAAGTTCTCCCTTAGGGCCTATGACACATCCGGCCACAGGTTCTTGGCCTGATAATGGTAACAGGCATAGATTTCGCCTTCTGAGTAGGTCTTAAATCCAATCAGAAAGTCTTTGGTTAGTCCCATGACATCTGTGTCACTATTGAACCGATGTATGTACCTTTCCAGGCTGCTCATTATTGTAGCTCACAGGGTTCACAGCTGGGTATGACGGATTATTACTCTTTTTGTCTGGTCACTTGCATATCACCTTTCAGACATATTACAAGCTAGCCACTAGGAGTTTCCAATTCGGTATGAGCTTGATTTCTCTGTTTTGTGACTCAAGTTTTCGGCAATGGTGTGCTACCTTCCAGTTATCGATGCTAACCAAGAACATTGGCAATAGACCACAATGTTTGGGAAGGAGATATATGGAACCTCACTAGCAAATAACTCCCAAAAGAGAAACTAGTTTCTGACACAGGGTTTTTATTTTCTAGCCTGTAGTGTCTCGTAGATGCATTATTTTTCCATAGGGAAACTCCATTTATAATTTTCCCTCTTTTAATTGCAAATGATTCTTTTTTCATGCAATATATCCAGATTATAATTCCTCTCCCTCTATTCCTCCCAATTCCTCCCTACCTCTCCTCTTGTATGCATCTACTCCTCTTCTTTCTCTCATTAAGAAAGAACAAACTTCTAAGAGATAATAACAAATAATAACAATAAAATATAATAAGATAAAACAAAAGCCATCAGGTCAAATTTAGACAAGGCAAGCCAACAGAAGGAAAAAGCCCAAGAGAAGGCACAATAATTTTAACATTTAATGTATTCTCTCTACTCCTCTCTCTCTGTCTCTCTGTCTCTCTGTCTCTCTGTCTCTCTGTCTCTGTCTCTCTGTCTCTGTCTCTGTCTGTCTCTCTGTCTCTCTGTCTCTCTGTCTCTCTCTCTCTCTCTCTCTCTCTCTCTCTCTCTGTCTCTCTCTCTCCTATAGGAGTAGGATTCCTTATGCCTTTTCCAAAAGGTATTTAGTGTAATTTTACCTCCTCTAACCTACCTTAGCCTTCTACACTACAATTTATTCTTTCCTGTTCCACTATTTACCTTTAATCCTTTATACCTGCGTTTTCCAACCTGTGGTCCATGACCCCTTTAGGGGTTGAGTGACCCTTTCAAAAGGGTCACCTAAGAACATTAGAAAATGCAGATATTTTCACTGTGATTCATAACAATAGCAAAATTACAGTTACGACGTCTCAACGAAAGAAAATCCTTTTATGTTTGGGCAGTCAAGGCAACATGAGGAACTTTATTAAAGGGTCACAGCATTAGGAAAGTTGAGAACCACTGATTTATCCTACTGCATTTTAAGTCCCATCCCTTTAAAGCCCCTCCCTATTAGTTAGGACAGTCTACAGTGTACTCATTGGTCGACTATTTCCTAAAACTAGTGGTAGAGCAAATAAGAATGTGAGAAACATATACTATGCAGGGATTTGTCCTACTTCCATGGAATATGGCCCTAATCTATGGAGGCAAACTCCAAGTTATAAATATGCCATAATAATCTTTTAAATGAATCAATAATTTAAAATGCAATCAAATTTGTAAATAATCAGCTATAAACCGAAATTATGGTTTAGTGATATTATAATATTAGATAAATTCCTCTAAAAAGGCAAAAATAAATTATTTTGTGCACATGAAATATGTGTGTGTATGTGTGTTTAATTTTATGATATGTTTGCATACAGGAATTACATAGACATATTGAACTAGTTTTGTATCTTACAAATTAATATAAATTTTCATTTGTGCCCTCTAGCTTCTTTGCAGGATAGTTTTACTTTATGCTTCCTCAGTGAGATGAAATTTTCCTGAATTATCCATATGATCCTTACCTCAGACTTGAAACATTGACTTTCAAGGCTCTTGCTGTATCTATTCAGAGAAATTGCCTCTGCATTAAGTTTAAATTAGCTTTCGTTATTATTCACACAATAATGAGGTTGTGAGGAAATCATGTCCTTAGGAGCAGCTTCCCCATCAGAATCATATTTTCTACTCTGTTTACTGCTAAATGTGCAGTGTTACCTAAAGAGGGTGAGAAGAGGAAACAATGAGACAAGAACTGAGTGGAAATTTATGATGCCAATGCTCTGACCCAAGAAAGTGGAAATGAAACTTTGTAAAATATATCAGCTATAAACATAATATGTGTAAAATTTTTATAAAAGCAGAGCAGGCAGATGTTTGTCTACGGGAAAGATTGATAGCAAGCAATTGTATTTGTAGGGAAATTGAGTTTAAAAGAATATTAAAAATGTGTCATAACTCTCAAACCTGCTGTGCAAGAACCTGGATGCCCGTGAACTCCTGAACCTCCCTGCTCCATCAAGCAATGCAGAGATAATGGACGCATGTCAGCACAACTGACTTCTTCTAACATGCCCTTTCCTTGACAGAATTCTTTATCAGTGTCTCAAGTCTTGACTTAGTGCCAGGCATTTCTGAATCTGATGTAAATCTCTGTTCACAATAATATACTAATATTGTTTCCTTTTGCTTATTCTCCCTCTGAGAAAAACAGAAAAGGATGAAACCTTGAAATTAGGATATTTAAAATGTGTTTAAGGATGATAGCTCCATGAACCAAAAATCTGTGTTAATTTAGGCAAATTAATGAGTCTGTTTCATAATACTTGTTTAAAACTGCTTATTTACAGAGATTTTCAAAGCCTTAAACCTGGGTGATGGTTACGTGTTTATGAAATTAAATGGTACATGACATAAGATGGGTACTAACTGCAGTTACTCTTCCTCTCTCCTCTTTTCTTATAAACCATCCCATGCCATTCTGTTCTACCTTCTGCTGTGCCCAGACCCCAAGCTGTCGTGATTCTTTAATATATCTGCCTCACTTTTTAACTTCATAAACTGTTTTTTTTATTTTACTTGCCCCTATTTCAGTTCCCATGCCATGAATGTACTTTTTTCTTATGTTTATAGCATGACACTGATGGATTTTCAGTGAGGAATATACTGTTAAATGAAGTTAAATGAACAAAGAACTATCAAGATACAGACTGGTTGAAAAATGATAAAATAGTAACAGAAAAAAAAATTACTGGCTCATCATCAGGTTATGTAGGCACTGAATTAGACAGAAGAACTTTCTACTTTTTCTCTCCCCTGGACTTTACTGGTAGCAACGTAGACAAAGAGTGACTTTGAACTTCAAAGAAGACAGACAGACAAAGTGCTGGTGTCAATGCCCTTCTCTTCAACTGTGTCATGAGAAAAATATGAAGAGTTCCTGACATAGAAGAATACTAGATACCTTCCTTCCAGGGATCTGAGAGCATCCTAGTTGCTACACTTCTTAAGAATAGTGTCATACCCTTTATTTGTAGCACATACAAGTTCATGAGGTACATTTTTATTATTAATTCAGGCATGTTTCTGTTCCTGTTTTATAGAAATGTTGTTTATTATCCTCTGATAAAAAGACAAGCATATTATTGTACTAGGATTAAAAAAACTGATTAAAAATCTAATATAGTGAAATTTATAATTTATGATTTGCCACATATGGTCTTTACATGAATATATACATCTCCCATCCAAATGTGTTCCACACAGCAGGGTAAAGCAGAACTGTTCAAAACTGAGAAAACTAAATGCAATGTGTCCTTCAGCATGGGGATTACTTTTGACCGCATTTATTTTTGCTGTACTTTTATATTTCATATAACAAATATACAATGTGACAAAAATCTTATTATGTAAATGAACTTGAAAATGTTAGTAAACCATAACAACTACACTAATCCTTTTCTACTCATATTTTCAAGTCTCTAATGTGAATGATGCTGTATATACATACATACTTACTTATGAAGGTACCTACAGCTCCTGTGAATTCTTATCTGCAACAATCATGTCCTGGTCAGAGAATAGCATACACACACACACACACACACACACACACACACACACACACACACACACACATTCCCCATCTGGGACTGGGACTATATATAATTCCTTTTAGGCATTATACACTTGATATGCACATATATCCTTTATTTACATGGGTTCAAGGGATCTTAACTCTAGTATTTAAGCTTACATAGCAAATCCTTTACCCATTGAGACAACTCTACAGCCCAGAATGCTAAAATGAAGTTAATTAAATAATTTGTTGATAGGTTAATAGATCTAGATGTCATTGGAACTTTTTCTAAGTGATGCATGGCATTAGGATTTTAAATACCATGATTATGTTTGTTTAGTTTGCTGTCTGCAGTCTTGAGGGAAGAGATAACCCAGTTTGTCTCACTAAGGTTTATGGGACTGAATTTTGCTGATATTTTAACAGAACTTTATTGCTTCATGATACCACTTACATGGCCTTGGTAATTATCTAATTCTCTTATACTCAAGAGAGGAAAGTTTAATAATGAGAGTCAGAGGTAGGGAAATGAGAGTCAGAAATCAGAATACACTGAGCCTCTCTAACTAATTACTCAGGTTTATTTATTTATTTATTTATTCACTTTTTTTTAGCATTATTGGATCACTGGGTCTGAGGTCTCTGCAAAGGGCTTAAGTGGTTAGATTAAGTCACATAGCAGTATGTATTAATTAAATATGCATGTAATTAGTATGCTTTAAAATATATTTACTTATACACATGTTCATATAAACAGTAATTACTTTTATATCCAAACACTATTTTAAGGGTTTTGGAAATTCATGGGGATGGATTTTATTTTCAGTAATATCCAAAGCCACTTTTCTAGAAAGGAAATGCTCTAAAAAGGCTATGCAAAAATGTTTGTCTCTCTGCTAACAAATAAGGAAGTGTTCTGAAAATAATACTAAGACATACAGAAGTTAAAACCCTTTCTTATATATTTATGGTACAAATAAAGACTAAATATGAGACTGAAACCTAAAAGCTATTTATGGAGTAAAGAGTTCTGATGTTTTCATTCTTGTCCTCATACTAAAAGAGAAAGTGTGATCATGTGTTTAAACAGTTACAAAAGATGAAGTGGGCTCCCCAATTTCATCTTCATAGATAAAGGAAATTCGGGGTTAATTGCCTGGAATGGTGTAGGAAGATGACTCTTTGCTTGTAGATGCAGTAGCCTGAGGAACAGTTAGAGTCAAAAGGGAGCAGATGATGGCTTGTCAAAACAAGCAGTTAAAGAAAGATCCATCTTCCTTGCCACATGGAAACCTCTGTTAGCCACACCATTCCTAGAGTTCTCCAAATTTTTTAGTTTGGCAATCAATGTAACTATATGATAGCACAATCTTCTCTCTGCACAATCTGTTTATTGTGTGTGTGTTTGTTTGTGTGTTTGTTTGTTCTCTACAGTTCTATATGTTATTGCCGAGAACAATCTCGGAGAAATGTGTCATGTTTTTTCTGGAAGTTTGTTCCTTGGGTTACACAAATGATATGAACTGATTCCTAAGTATTTTATTTCACAGATAATTTGGAGTAAACCCTGAAAGATAAAAATAAAAAAATAAAAAAAAAACAGTTTAGAATGTCTGTTAATGAAAGAGTACACAACTACAATGATATTATGATAAAATTCTAATTATGGAAGTTTTAAAATTTATATTTATAAGCAGATTTCAATTAAAACCAAACAAACAAACAAAATGTGTGTAAAGGGACCAAAGATAGAGAAAATGTCAGTACTAGTCTATTTGCATAAGAATGTAGGGGCATTTCTGTGATGGTCAAGTCATGGTTGAGAGACCAACTGATACCCATGTACATCCTTACTTCTTGTGCCTCATCTCTGCTGATTCCCAATGGAATGTAATCCTGCATTTTGGGGAACTAACACTCCAAGTACTTGGTGAGCTATTCTGTCTATTTGAGATTTGAAGGAGTAAGGATGTGCTTCTGTCTTCTACGAATCTTTTTATGTCTCTTTGTTTTGGCTGCTGGTGGTGGTGGTGACAATGTGTCTTTTTTTCTACCACCTCAGTGCACATTTACCTTTCTTTTTGTTGTATGGGATGTTCTGTTTCTAGGCATTTGCTGTCTTGTTGACAGAATTATGTGTTTATCCCTGCAAATATCAAATACTGATTTTAAGACAGGACAATTTTTAAAAATATTTTTAATTATTACTTTTTATTTAAAATGTTTGTATTCATTTTACATATCAATCACAGATTCCCCTCACATCCCTCCTTCTGCTTCTCGCACCTGTCTAACTCCTCCCCCACCGACTTAACCCTCATCCCTTCCTCCAAAAGGTAAGTTCTCCCATGGGAGGGACAGCAAAGCCTGGTACATTCAGTTGAGGCAGGACCCAGCCCCCCACCCCCACCCTACCCCCACCTGCATACCTCAAGGGCAAGCAAGGTGTCCGACCATAGGTAATGGGATCCAGGAAACCAGATCATGAACCAGGGATAGATCCTGACCACATTGCCAAGGGCCCCTCAAACAGACAAAACTACACAACTGTCTCTTACATGCAGAGGGCCTAGTCCGGTCCCAAGCAGGTTCCGCAGCTGTCAGTCTAAAGTTCATGAGTTCCTTTGAGCTTGGTTCAGTTGTCTCTGTAGATTTCCCATCATGATCTTGACCCTCCTTGCTCATATAGTCCCCCTTTTCTTTCTTCAACTGGACTCTCAGAGCTAGGCCTGGTGCTTGGTTGTGGATGTCTGCATCTGTTTCCATCAGTTACTGGATGAAGGCTCTATGATGACAGTTAGGGTATTCACCAAACTGATCACCAGGGTAGGTCAGTTCAGGCACCCTCACTACTATTGCTAGTAGTCTAATCTGGGGTCATCCTTGTAGACTCCTAGAAATTTCCGGAGGACCAGATTTCTCCCTTACCCTATAATGTCTCGCTCTATCAAGGTATCTCTTTCATTGCTCTCCCATCTGTCCCTCTCCCAGCTGAACCATCCCATTCCCTGGGCATATGGATCATGTTGGGAAGAAGAAACAGAGGAAATCTTCATGAGTAAACTGGGGATGGGAGAGGCCATAGATGGAAGGGGATGGGGGATGAGGACAAAGACAATTTTTAAAACTCACTATAATATAGCATGAAAATTTTCATTTAAGTTTTGAGTGTGTATTGGTGGAAGCATTAAGGCAACTCTACGTAGTGAAAAGGGAGATTTATTTTGTGGGGTAACTTACATGTAAAGGGATAGGTTACAGGGTCTGGGAAAGGTGTAGCACAGTCCAGCGGTGTTCTCTGGAGAACTCTGCTCAGTCTACCTCCAGCGTCCAGGATCCAGGAACCAAGAGAGCCAGCACATCCGGATCTCCAGTCTTAAGGGCTCCTCTCTCAGCCCTGCCTCATAGGCATGACAGTTACCGAAGCCTCAATAGGGGTAGTACTTCCAAGTCAAAGCTGGAACAGCTACCCACTACAAGAGTGATCTTTTTTATTACTACAGCCTTTTACTTTTTTTCCACTCTGTGTGTATAGTGTTTAAAAGGAAATGATAGCAATTAAATAGTTTGAGTATTATTTAGGGATAATAAAATGTTGCATTATTTTTATTCAAAGGTAGTTAATTCTCTAAGATGCATTACTCGAAGACATTCACCCTACTCTCCACTGAATTGAGTTGTATGGTCACTATCATACAGTCAATGCTTCAAAACCATTTTAGGTGTTTTCATTTCAACTCTAATTTGCTCTATTACTGTGATAAAACACTGTTATCTAAAGCAACTTGGGGAGGAAATGGTTTATTTCAGCTTACAGTTCCATCATGGTACAACATTCAGGGATCAGGGCCGGGACTCAAACATGTCAGGAACCTGGAGGTAGGAGCTGATGTGCAGGTCACAGGAGAATGCTGCTTACTGTCTTGTTCCCCATGGCTTACATAGCCTGCCTTCCTATAGCACCCAGGACCACCAGCTCAGAGTTGGCATCATCCACAGTGATGATCCACATCAATTATAAAGCAAGAAAAAGCACCAAAAACTTGCAATCAGTCCAGTCTGGTAGGGCATTTTCTCCATTAAGGTTCCCTCTTCCCAATGAATCTAGATTGTTTCAAGTGGACACAAAACTGCCCAACACATGCGGTTTTCCTTTTTTTTATTATTAACCCTTTAATATCACTTTCAGCAGATAACATGAGTCATTTTGCTAATAGTATGCACTTACTTCATGTTCCTCTGCCACATTTTGGTTGTTCACACAATATTTCAAACATTTTTCCTGGTGAATATATATTATGATGATGTGGGACCTGTTTTCCTCCATATTATAATTATTTTAGGTATATTAACATTTAGGTATATCTCTGTAGGGGTAACTCAACTGATAAAGTTTCTTGGTATTATTAGTGTTCCATATAGTAATCAGTGCTCATTTTTATCCATCTTTTTAGATCTCAATTTTCCCTGAGACATAATATTGAAAGTAGGCTAATTAGTAAATCCATCAATGCCCTATACATGTTAAAATGAAAGGAATAGTCACATGTCTTATTTTAACTCAAATGTAGGAAACATTTAACCTCAGTGAGACTTCATGTAAAACCCATGATAACTTGATATGTAAGCTTCTCACACCAGATAGCCAAATTGAGAGGACTTAGGAAAAGGTCTTAAAGGAAATTGCTATTCCAGTGAACAATCTATAAAGAAACTTAAAAAAAAATCTTTACTGAAATAGAAAAGTGTTTTGTTGATCAAGATATGCCATCAGAGAAGGTACAATATTCCCTTAAGCCAAAATCTAATACATGTAGAAGAAGGCTATATATTCTCAGTTCTAGGAAGTTTGAAGTAGGTGAAGAAGATCCAGAAAACATGAAGCTACCTGAAGTTAGTCCATGAACTTGAAAAAATAATTCTATCTATTATATCACTCACAGTTCAAGGTTGGAGCACCAAGTGCTGAAAGAAGCTTCAGTAAATTATACAGAAAATCCAGACAACATAATAATGAAGTTGGCTACAGTATGAATGATGTATTCAATACATATTAAATTTCCTCATATAGGAAATAGATATATGACTTTCAGAGGTAAAGAAAAGTCAATGCTTGACATTAAAATTTCAAAGGCTAAGCTCACATGATTGTCAGTCACTAATAGAGTCAATACATTTAAGAGGAAGCCAATATTCACTTAACATTCCAAACACTCGGAGGCCTTTACAGATTTTTACTAATTCAACTGTGCCTGAGGTCTAGTAATCGAACATCAAGGAATGGATTTGCATGTGTTACTGAATTTCTATGCATTTTTCCGGCTTCCCTTGTTATGATGAAATATTAGCAATAATCAACTCAAAAAACTGCTTTTTGTTGTTTTTGTTCATTCATCATTTTAGTGTGATGACGTGACCCATTGTTCTTGAACCTGTGTTTGCAGAGTATATCATAGTGTAGTAGGTGCTAAACATGTCAGGCAAGAAGCCAGAAAACAACTATAGGGTAACCGGGACCCCAATATCATATTGAAGTTCATGACTACAATAAAACAAAAACTTTCTAAGAAGAAACCATTCACAAACTTCTAATAACATCGCAAGCTGGTCACTAAATCTCCAACGCATTTAGTTGGGGGAATATTTAAGATCATAAGAATGGAAACTATATTACTCAGACAAAAAAGGAAAAAAATACTTTAAATATGTCACTGATGAATGAAATGTTATTTATCCAAGATCTCTGGTAGAAATGCAAATGATATTTATGTGGCATCTATGTCTTCTAATAAAGATACATTTGGCAGCCCATGGATTAAAGAGTTATTTCAGTTTGTTAGTCCAGTTATCTAAGGTGTGCCTATTGCTAGGCTACTGCCAAGATAAAGTGTATTTCCTCTGTAGGATCTTGGTAAAGGTATCTAGAAACAGTCTAGAAAAATCTTTGGCATTCTAAATGCCACCAAGACATTTATGACCTTCAGGGAGAGGTCAAAATATCTAAATTACTACCACAGATGATGCTGAAGAATTCACCACATCAAAGGCAGAGACAAGAGTGTATTTGATTTACCTAGGAAGGACCAGAGAAAAGGCACCTGAAGTTGCAATTGTACTGAATTACGAATATCCCATGATAAAATAATTGACAAGGTAATGCCAGGGTTCGAGAAGGTTGCCTCTAATTTGAAAGAAATTTGGTAAAATACTGTAAATCATCATTATATGCTTTGATGTATTTCCTGGAAAAATGCCAATCAAAGTTGCAATTTTTTTTTTTTACTGTTTTGACAAATTGTCACAGACAAATCAAACTTCAGAGGACATCTTCTTTATATGTTGCGAGTAATTAAATTTAAGTCTACATCCTCTACCAGAGGAAATATTATGAATTCAGATGATCACTGGCAATTTTAGTAATTCATTGTTCTCTAAATTACAGTATGTACATTTTACAATATATTCTTGCAGAAAATATACTAAAATGCAGTATAAACAAAACTTCATAGGCCAAGAGAGGAAAGTAATCAAATGCCTCACTGTACTGTCCATAAGTGCTTTGTTGTTTTGTCCTAGAACTACATATAATATTTCTAAAATGTGATTTGCAGAATTTCATTTTATTTTACTTGCATGTAGTGTTATTCAGACTTTTCATCACTGTACAACATTTCTGACATAAATAATGTGAAGCAATAAGTGTAACTAATTTGACAGCCAGGTTAAATGGTTTGCAGTACACAGTTCTTGGCCCTGTTCATTCTTGGCGTATGGTATTGCAGAGCATCGTGGTGGCAGTGGCAGGTTGTAATGGCTACTTGCCTCATTCTGAGTAGTGAACAGGAAGAACAGCTGCACTCAAGCATTTCTCTTTCCCTCTAACTCAATTCAGGCTGTCAGCATGGGAAAATGCCATTCATTTTCAGGGTGGGCTATCGTACTTTTGTAAATCCTCTCTGGAGTTCCCCTCCCAGATTCACCCAAAGGTTTGTATTACTAAGTTTCACAATTGTTCCCCAATCCAATCTAGCTGTCAATCAAGGTTAGCCATTCTATTTCCATCTCCTTTAGAAAGTTAATATTGGTTACTTGTTGACTAAACTAGTTAATTGGTAAAAAAAAATTCAATCTCAAAAATCCATTGATTGATTAAAAATAGGCATGAATGAGTATGGCCAATGTCTAGGCACCAACAGCAAATGCTAGTGGCAATGTGTCTCAACAGGATCTCACAGTTGACGTCAGTGAAAGTGTCAAGCAGGTATCAGTCTTTTTCAAGAGAGTCCTGAAGTTTCTAACTAAACCAAATTTACTATTCCTTTAAAGACTCGGGATCCTGGGCATGTGCTCAAAGGAGGAAAATACTGATCACAAATACTCACAGAACTTTTGTCATGATTCGGATTTGGAAACAATCAAGATATCCAGTGATGGGAGAATGTGGTGGCAGGGAATGTGGAAGGAGAAATATTCTATTTAGAACACATGGCTCACATAGACTTTTTATAATAGTGGAAATACTTAGTAAGAGTATAATGATGATATATTTATATTTTTCATATAAATGGAAATAAAAGTTCTACTGTTGTGGTAGCTATCTATAACGGGAAAAATATGCATTGGTAGGCCTGGGTATAAAAACATCTCTGTTCTCTTTGCAGTTTTGCAATGAATCTAAAATTGATCTAAAAAACCTCACAAATTTTGGCTAGAGAGATGTTTGTGCAATTAAAAGTAAGAACTGCTCTTGTAGGGGGCCCAAGTTTGGTTCCCAGCACCCGTGTCAGAAGACTTACAGTGCATGTAACTCTAGCTTCAGGGAATCCAATATCTTTGGCTTCTGTGAGCACCCACTCTCATATGCTCAACTTCTGTTGACATAATTAAAGAACAAAATACATTTTTGAAAAAAGTGAAACCAAAATAGCATTTACAACAACAACCAAAATAACAAACCACTCAAATCATGAATCAACCTACCTCAAGAACCAGCTATACCACTCCTGGGCATATATATCCAGAGGATGATCAACAGTACCATAAGGACACTTGTTCAATTATGTTCATAGCACCTTTATTCATAATAGACAGAAAGTGGAACAACCTAGATATTCCTCAACTGAAGAATGGATAAAGTACATATGGTACATTTATACAATGGAGTACCACTCACTGTTTAAAAAAAAAAATCATGAAATTTGCAGGCAAATGGATGGAACTAGAAAAAAATCATCATAAGTGAGGTAACCCAGACACAGAAAGACAAATATGGTATGTACTCATTTCTAAGTCGATATTAGCTGTAAAGTAAAGGATAGTCTACTACAATCCACAGACCCAGGGAGACTAGGTAACAAACAGGACTCAAGAGTTACACTTAGATCTTCCTGAGAAGATGAAATGGAATAGATTTAATGGGTGGACAAGGGGCAGGTTTGGATGGGAGCAGGAGGGATCAGGTGCGAGGGTAGGGATGGAGAGAGAGTACTGGGAGAGACCACTGGGATTCGGATCATTTTAGGCAAGGTGGGAACCTAGTACAGTAGAAACTCCCAAGAGTCTGTGAGAGTGATCCTAACAAGGACTCCTAGTAATGGGAGATACAGAGCCTGAATCCACAGTCTTTGTAACCAGGCAAGGCTTCCAAAAGAGAGATTAGGATGACCCCAGCTTTAATTACAAGCAATAGTGGAGGGGGTTCCTGAGCTAGCCTACTCCAGTAATCAGATCAGTGAATACCCTAACTCTCATCATAGAGCCTTCATCCAGTAACTGATGGAAGCAGATGCAGAGATCCACAGCCAAGCACCAGGCCAAACTTCAGAAGTCCAGTCGAAGAGAGAGAAGAGGGATTCTATGAGGAAGGGGGCATCAAGATTATGATGGGGAAACTTAAACAGATACAACCAAACCAAGCTAGTGGAAACTCGTGTAGTTTAGACCAACAACTTTGGAGCCTGCATGAGTCTGGACCAGGCCCTCTGCATAAGCAAGATAGTTATATAGTATGGTCTGTTTAAGAGGCTCCTGACTGTGGGATTAGGATCTGTCCCCGGTGCATGAACAGGCTTTTTGGAACCCATTACCTATGGTGGGACACCTTGCACAGCCTTGATGCAGGAGGGAGGGGCTTGGACCTGCTTCAACTGAATATACCAGGCTTTGCTGACTCCCCATGGGAATCCTTACCTCTTCAGAGGAGGGGATTGGGGTGAGATGGGAGAGAAGGCTGAAGGAGAGCAAGAGGAGGGATGAGAGGGGGATTTGTGGATGGTATGTAAAATGAATAAAAAGTCTCCTAACTAAAACAAACAAACAAACAAAAAATTTCAACCTTCAATGTGTCTTGTCTGCAAGATATTTGGGAGTAAACGTGACCAACCAATGACTGGTCCAGTTTGAGACCCATGCCACAAGACGGAGCCCACCCTTGACTCCGCCTGGAGAGCCAGCAACCAGAAGCCAGATAGTGCAGAGACCTTGGGAAAAACCAAACATGTCTGGCAAAAATTAATAAATAAATAAAGAAAGAAAGTCAATGAAATTATTCCTAATGATACTCTACTATACTCATAGACATCAGCTTAACATAATCATCATCAGAAAGGCTTCATCCAGCAACCAGTAGTAGCCAATGAAGAGACCCACAGCCAAACATTAGGCAGAGCTTGGGGAATCCTGAAGAAGAGGAGAAAGAAGAATTTCAGGAGCCAGAATGGTTAAGGACACCACAAGAAAACCCACAGAATCAACTAAGCAGGAATCATTGGGGCTCACAGAGACTGAAGTGACAACCAGGGAGCCTGCATGGGTCTGACCTACGCTCTTTGCATATATATTATGGTTGGGTGGCTTAGTCTTCTTGTACAACTCCTAACAGAGGGGTTGGGACTATGTCTGACTCTTTTGTCTGCTTTTGGGACCCTGTTCTTCCTACTAGGTTACCTTGGCCAGCCTTAATATGAAGGGATGTGCTTAGTCTTATTGCAACTTGATATGCCATGCTAGACTGATATCCCTAGGAGCCCCTTTCTGAAGGGGTAGAGAGGATGTGGGGGAAGGGACTGGGAGGGAGGAAAGGAGGCGGGGAAAACTGTTATCGGGATGCAATATAAGAAAGAGAGATCTTGGGGTTGGGGATTTAGCTCAGTGGTAGAGCGCTTGCCTAGCAAGCACAAGGCCCTGGGTTTGATCCTCAGCTCAAAAAAAAAAAAAAAAAAAAAAAGAAGAAGTAAAGAAAGAGAGATCTTGTACTACTGAATAAAAGAAAAATAAATTCATAATAACTTTAAGTTTTCAAAGCCTTACTTGATTTCTTCAGAAAATTTACTGAGTATAACACTTGCTACAACACCCCCATGTCTTTAGACCATAAAAAGGAGGGTGGTGATCACTAATGTGGAAGAAATAGATAAGGAGACTGTTTTTGCAAATATACTTTATAACCTTTAGGAAAATCACATTTTTTTTCTGTAGAAAACATACTAATTAACATTAATTGTACAGTGGTAAAAGCCAATTTCTACTGGAAAATATTTCTGTTTATGTTTAGTGATTCACCTCTCAGGCTAAGTGTTCTGAGTTTGTGATCTCTGTACAGGAGAGGTAAAGGTTCATTTCTCTGTATTTTCCTTATGTTATGCTGATATGTGTCTGGTGTTTTCATAAAACATCTTTTCTTATTACACAATTAAATGTATCACTGGAATATCTAAAACACTTGAAGTTTCATTATGAAGTTGCAGTTTCTCACAGAGGATTATGATCTATATGTGTTTTCATAAGCTTCTACTCCCTCTCTGTGTCAAATTGAAGCAATACAAATTCCCAAGTATAAAGTACCATTTCAGTTAACTGATACAAACTTCTTTCATGAATTCATGCTGTTTCTCCTCAATATGAGGTAAAAATCTTCATGTTCTAACATCACTTAGATGTCTTGTGGTGGTTTCCTAGTTAAATGTCTCTATTTACTTCTACCCTTCTCCAAAAAGAAGTATAATTTCTTCTCTTTTTTTTTTTGAACAATTTCTATAAATGATACAAATTTCTTTTATTTTTCAGCGGCAAGTTTTTTTTTTTTTAACATGGATATTTCTTATTACAAAAAATTATCTCATTGAAAGGAACCAAGTCCTATTTGGCATTATAACTGCACATGAAAGTTCTGTACATGGCACCTAATAGGTATATAATCACTATCTACTGAGAAAAAAATAAAACACTGATTGGAAACCAGGAAAGTTTCTGAAGAGGTCATTTCTTATAAATATCCAAATTAAATATTTTGGTCTTTTATGAGTCTTTTTAAAGGATTTCATTACACATATAAATTTTAGTTTATTCTACAAAGAAGGTATGTAATTTCAATGTGAAATAGGTAATAACAGATATCTTTATATGTGACTTCCTTTTCCTTCTTAATACTCACTTAGAATGCTCTGTGTAGACTAGGTAGCTCTTGAACTCATAGAGATTCACCTGCTTCTGCTTCTCACGTGCTGCAGTTAAAGGTGTGTGCAGCCATGACCGTTCTACATATGACTTTCAATTAATACCCCTGAGTGATCTCAGAACTGTTTTGTGAATGTGTATTTGTTAGATGATGAATTGGATTCTGAAGATGAAAATCTTTTATAACTTATCCAACGTCATACAGATGATAATAGCAAGCCAAATTTGAACTCATTTCTTCATCCAAAGCTTCCATTTGTTTGATTTTAGAAGATGCCTACTGATTGACAATAAAGCTTTAGGAACGCAATCAAAAATAGCTACAGAGTAAACATTTTGATACTTTCAACTCAATTTCCAGCACTTTTACTTGATCCTGAATTCAACAATAATATTCAAAATTGGGAATTTAAAATAGCTCATCACTGTGATGATACACTTGGAATAATTTGCTGAACAATGAAATTAAACAAAAAAAAAAAAAACAAAAACAAAAACAAAAAACAATTCTAACTGAATCCTGTTGAAAACACAAAGCACTAACTGTCCTGTGCTGTGCTAAAGCTGGATTTTTATATTATACCTTAAAGCTTTTCAAGTTAAATATATCCATTTTGACCTCTATTTAAGTCTCCCCTGAAACTAACATTTTATTGGTTTTAACTATATTGATTTTTCAATTGAAGCTAGCATTCTATTCACATGAAAGTTCATTTGTTATGGCTTTCCATTTATAAGCCCCTGCATCTTGACTGAAAGTTATTTTCTTGTAGAAACTAAAGTTTGTAGGTCAGTCCCAAAGAATGAGTATAACCACAAATATAGCAGATGCCTCATAAAATTATCTTCTCCTGCTTCCCTGTGACCTCTGTCAAGGAAATAACACTCAAACCTGCGTCAGCATGAGCAGCTGTGGATTCTGCTGTTAGATAGCTCTGACCTCTCCTCCCAAGGGTAGTGCCCAACCGGGAGGGAGCAGTGATTTTCTCAGAGTCAATGTTATTAACGCCAGCATATATCAGAAAATACTGTCTCAAATCTCAAAATTAGATGCCACAGTTCATAAAAATAAGCAAACTTCCCTTTTAATAAATCAACTCAAGTTGTATGTAGACATTTATAGAAAGGAAAATGAAAATAGAAGAGAGATTTTTATATTTTTTAACTCAATTTACAATGAAATTGCAAATGGGCATACAATTATGCATTTCTCTTGCAGAAAAGAATAATGGAAATCCTGGATTTTGTTTATCAACCACAGAGATTTTAAGCAGAGCTTCCAGTGCAGAGGGAGATCTTACTGAACATTGCAGGTATTTTCATTAGGCTTCACCATCAGCTGCATCTTACTGAGCTTGACCAGTTCAAATAATGAAGAAGATACAAATGAGCAATTTTGTTACATGGTCAAAATTACTCACTGCAGTTAAAACTACATAGTGTAGTCTTTCTATAGGATCAGTTTATGTTTGAAAATGTGCAAAACTGTATGCGTGCGTGTGTGTGTGTGTGTGTGTGTGTGTGTGTGTGTGTGTAAAACATACAAAAATATCCTCATGCATGAACTACAGTCATAAACTTATTGTGTATGTGTTTGTACAAATTAAATAAGTACATTCATATATACTTTAAAATAGCAGTTTACCTGATTATCTCTGCTTAGCTCTCAGCTGGCAGTAGAAATATCATCCTTAACACAGAAAAGCTCTGAATAAAACCCAAGTGATCTTCCATGTTAATTAGCATATCTGTTTTAGATGTTAGCTGTGTCAAAATGCCATAATTTTCATTAGGCTTAATAAATTTAATTAAGATAAAATTCTGTCTATCTATCTATTTATATTTTGAATTGTGTTCCTTTTGAGAGGAAAAGTTATTGCCTGCTATGTGGTCCACAATCCTCAAGTTAAGTTCTGACATACTATTGATGTTAATGATTTCAAGAAAATGTTCTATTCAAATATTCCCTAATTCTTTCCCAAGACTATGAAATCTTAAATGTAATTTTCAATCTAGGTACCCCAGGGCTCCTTATTAATGTGCTAAGCTACAGAGAACTCTGGGAGAAGCAAAATCACTTCTTTGGCCAGATCCTATGAAGATACTATTTCAAGATTTTATCAATCTGAGAAAGATTATCCGGGAACAGTACACACTACTTGATTTTGTTCATGGTTTTCATTTTCATCGTTTGTCTTTTGTGTTCTATATTTGTCAATCTCAAAAGGAAAATCTACTCCAGTCCAGCACTCCCAATGTTTCATTTATTTATTAGTGGAGAATGACAATGAGAGCCCACAAGTAAATTGCTTCTAAAGAGACACCTGGGATACAGGAAGAAGGGAAGACAGAAGATGCTTCAAGGAAGATGATAGTTTAGATTACATGAATAGAGAAAGTTTGTTCAATGAGTCCTCCACCAAAGTAGAATCTACATGTCATACTCGGTGGAACTGGAGTCAACACAGAGGCAAATGAGGTGAGTGAGTGACAGAAGAAAAGCACCATGTTAGTTCACAGTCCACGGTAAGAAACCCAGCTTTCAGTCTCGGTAGGAGGGAGAGCTCTTGGACTATCTGAGACAGAGTGAGACAGGAAATTGTTGGCTTTTATAAGAATCACTTATACTACTGGGGGAGAACAAATGAGCAGTGGATAAAAGGCGCACTGGAGGCCTTTGCAATAAGGGAGGTGAAGAGGCTAGGGGAGGAGAGGAGATGGAGGTAGGGAGAAGTCAGGTCCCAGATCTATTTGGAAGGTGGAGCTGACATGATTGGAGATAGATGGAGTCCTGCCTAGAAGACAGCCGTGGCTTGGTAATATCTGCTTTTCCCAAAGGCCATTTATCTTCTAATACCTGCTATTCACTCACACATTTACTGCCTGAACTTTGTGACTCATTTCAAGCAAAGTATTCTAGGGACAGAACCATGCTGAGTATAACACGAAAATAAAACAAAATACACAGCCATTTCTGTGCATTTTAGTTCTTTCAAGCATAATACAGCCTAAACTTGTAAACACTTAGGTAGTTATCAGTGAATCCAAAAGTAGCATCATCTCACTTTGGCTTTTATTTTCTACATGGCTCTCCTTAAACATCATCCATTACATTTATAATCTTCCGTTTTCTAAAGAGATACAAGGAATAGTTACTCTATTCTTTTCCTAACTGACCACATTTCTTCATGGAGACCAGCTTCTACTTTTTCAGTCAGTTACCATATATTTGTTAAGCAACTGGTATGTCTCAGAGCTAAAAGTACTTGCTGTTCAAGAATCAGGACCTGAGTTTCAATAACCAAAACCTCCATGAGAAGCCACTTGTCCAGGGTGAGCATCTGTAATCCCAGAACTCCTGCATGAAGACAGAAAGTAGTGGCAACAGAATTTCTATAAATTCTTGGGCCAGGTAACCTCTTGTATGTAGCAGAAAAATCATCAAAAAAGATCCTGTCTCAAGTGAGGTAGAAACTGAAGACCAACATCCAAGGTTGTCCTCTGGCCTCCAGAAGACTGCTGTGGAACACATATACACATGTCCACCCATACAGAAAAGTGCTGTGGGATGGTCTTTCTCTGTGCTGTGAATATGTGTTGCTACCATTGGTTAGCTCAGGCCTATGGCAAGACAGGGTATAGCCAGGCAGGAAACCCAAGCAAAGATACAGGAAGAAGAAAGGCAAAGTAGGGAGAGATGCTGAGTGTTGCCAGGGGAGCAAGATGTAATGGAACACAGGTAATGCCACAAAGCCACATGGCAAAACATAGATGAATAGAAATGGGTTGAATTAAGTTGTAAGAGCTAGTTAATGATAAGCCTGAGTCATAGGCCAAAGAGTTTGTAATTAATATAAGCCTCTGTGTGCTTACTTGGGATAGAATGGCTGCAGGACTAGGCAGGACAGAAACTTCCACCTACAAGAAAACACACACACACACACACACACACACACACACACACACCAGGGTGGGAGAGAATATATTCTATAACCTAGGCTTACTTTGTTCACTTCACATTTACAGAATAATCACCACATAGGTTCTGATTTGCCCTCCTTTAAAAAGGAGACACTGGATATGTGTTGATAAATTTGCTCAGGATCACAAATAAAGTGAGAACTAATACAAGGTCTGCATACTTCAAAACTGGCTTCAAGCACATTCTCTGTTTCCAGATTAGGGTGTCTTATTCATACCTATCACCTCACATCTTGTCATGAATATTCTCTACCTATACAGTCCTCTACATCCTTATAAACTACAAAAATACAAACTTGAAGACTCTCTCTATAACTTAAATTACCTAGAAATAGACTATTCTTTAACTAAAAGACAATAAAACATAAGCAAATAAAATTAAAACATTCAGAGAAAACATGTACCACTGTAACACGGAAATGGGCAAACTCTTAAATCTCTGTCCTGCATAAGAATGCCACAGGCTAGTGTATAATTTTTTAATATGCCTTAATGCTTATTAAGTAGTTTGTTTGCAAAGAATCTCCAGAAGAAAATTAAAAATGAAGTAAGGAAAAGGAGAAAAAATGGAGGAAGGAAAAATAAGAGAAAAACTCCATTACAAGTGACCATACCTTTTAAAGTACCTAAGAAAAGGAGACTTTTTAGACTTCTATTGAAACCAATCCAAAATCACTGAAAGCTTATCTATCATTTTCTCTCTATGACAAGGACTTTTTTCTTCCTGCCATAACAATTATCTTTCTATTACTTTCAAAATGTTGTATTTCTCTTGGAAATGGCCACAGGTGCATTAGCACAGCCATACAAATGCTTTGGTTTATGTGGTCTCAGACTGAACCATAAATCCTGTATTAAATTTCCTAGGGGAAATGTCTGCTGTCCAAAGATTGAGCTACAGAAATACCCATAGCATTGCAGAATATTCTCAATTCTAGGACAGGACTTCAAGTGGCTACTCCAAGTTCACAAGAATTTAGTTTGATGTCAAATGAAAATAAAACAGAATTTTAAAGTAATGTTGAAAACCAACATTACAATTCTTTCTAACTGGGCAGGATTTTTGAAGTAATCGACACTTCATACACATATGCACATGCATTAGCTGTTCATCCGTGCTAGTTTTAAATAGTCTAGAAACATAGGCTTAAAACTAACAGGCTTAAAACATAGGCTTTCACTCATTTTCTTTCTTACCCATATGTAGTGGTATTTGTTCTGCCCATGACCTTGGGCTGTAAGGCCAGAAGGAGACAGTGCTTCTTGCCCTAGTAAGCAACCTCTTAAAAGGAAAGGGAGAGGGGCCACAAGGTCCTGTCTCTATGCTTCCTGCTTCCTGGTGTGACTGAACTGCCAGATAGATTCACTCTGGTCAGATCAGAGGATGACTTCAGTTGAGAAACTTCCCTCTAAACCCAGAGAGAGATTACTGAAGAAGATAGCTAGCGTTTAACTACCATTGTCTCTTGCTGCTTTCAGAATGGCTCCATGGACAGACCTGACGATGACCAAAAGGAAATGAAGAAAACACAGACAGAAGGACAAATGGACATAAATTTTTGGAACTAGTGGCATGGGCTTTCATCTGGAGAAGGCCAAGTAACTTGAAGTTTAGAGCATTTATTATACAGAGTTGAATAGAGAGGTGATTTACTGCACACATCAGAGTTATTCCATTCACATAAGCAAGGAGACAATGTTCCTGGTATACAGCTGGATGAGTGAGACAAGTTTAATTTATTGGGTGGAACAGTCTCTGTAGGGTAGTAGTCTTTGGGCTATGAATATTCAGGGGGAGAAACTATGATGATCTTATCTGTATTACATTTTCTACATTTGCATTTGGACCAGAGAAAGCATTTGCCATGCCTCTAAGCTTCACAAGAGGGGCATGAAGCTTTGCCATTTCTCCATTGGTCTGAGACTCTGGGGTCCTTGACATGCCCATGCCCATGGGAACATTGCCCATTCTCTCAGACATTACGTTTCTATAGATTCCTCAGATCATCCGTGTTGTATGGTTAGGACTTTCTTATGGTTAGGAGTATCAAACTTATATTCAGATATTGGAATTTACCTAAAGTATCAAGTATGTGACTTTATTCTTAGCACAGTAGGATTCCTTTGCATCTAACACGAAGGTTTTATGAATTATCTATTGCTAAATGTGTGTTTCTCTAACCTGTTGCATTCAGTCTTTCCCACCTTAGCTCACTCCTCAAATAAATGAACTTGGAATTGTAGGAAACTGATATTCAGAAGTTCCTTCATGTCTAGATATGTTTTTTTTTTTTGAGGAATGGCTTCTCAAATAATTTTAATTTTCTCATTACTGTGACAAAAATCCCTGAGAGAAACTACTTAATGGTGTGAGTTTGATATTTAACTTATGAATGTCAAGGGTACCATTCATCTGGCCAAGGATAGGATGGTACAGTAACTAGTTTTCAGTTCACAGGGGAGGGGCCAGACCATGCAATGTTTAACAACTGCTCACATAGTGCTGGATCAGGAAACAGAGACCTAGATCAGCTAGAGGATATATAGCCTCCAAAGACCCACCCTCTAGAGGCTTTTCTAACAGCACCACCTGCAGGAGATCAAGTACTCTAACATTAGCCTGGGAGGGATAGTCCAAATCTAAACTACAGCACACATATAGAATATATTTAAAACACTTATATCATAGGGAACCAAAAGCGTATATGGAGGATCTTCACCCCAGGATTATGTATTCTTCCCTGTGTTGATGGTAGATGATTTTGTTTAAATTGTAATTATAAGCATAGTTACATAGTGTAGTAGCTATATATATATATATATATATATATATATATATATATATATATGGATATAAATGTATATAAAACTATTTCTATAATTCTTACTTTATTCTTTGATTATTTCACTAATGTGTATGGTGTATTTTGATCTGATGTGTACACACACACCTCAAAAATCCTCACTCACACCTACATATACCTTTCCTAAATTCATGACCTTTTTTTTTCCTTTTTCTTTTTTATAACTGACTTAGTCTCCTTTGTGCTGTTTATATGTGCCCTGGCATGTAGGCATCCACTGAATTATGTGTGACCTACCAGGTGTCATACACTGAGGAAAATGTCTAAACTTCAGCGGCCATTTACTGTTGGCAGTTGTTCTGCTAGATGCAGGGCTTTGTTGATTAAGTCTATTTGTAAGTCTTCACATTGTCCTCAGCAAATTAACATTTCTGTAATATAAAAATCTATCTTATATGTGCCCATTCTTCTGACATAATTTGCAATCTGTGTATATCCATAACAAATTTTGTATTAAAAGACTATTTTAGATAGTATTTCATTGAAATTTCCTCTGGGCACCTGTGTCTACATGTGAATGAAAATTATATAAGAACATGAAATCCAACTCATTTACTAATTTATTTGTATGTAATTATTATTCATATATCATTTTGAACTTCCCTATTCTGTGTTTGCATTTCTCAAAAATCTCTGTATTTTTTTCTCCTCTTTCTAGTTGTCAATTAAATTACAATTATTTTCACTTTCTATTGTAGTTGTATAATTTTTGATTATATAATGTATCTTTTTGAGTGATGCAATTTTATTTTATGTTTTATACCTACTGCTGCTCAATGATGCTGTACAAGAACACACACATATGTATGTTTGTATGTATTTCCAAAATGTATTATCAAAGCATATAAATATGTATTCATAAAATATAATAATATAATATCAATCTCAAAAAACAAAGCAGAATGTATATAACCTTATACCTAGAAATTTTGCAACTACATCTCTATAATTTTCTCAGATTTTGAAAATGTGTGAATCATCATCTTCTTTCTTAAAAGTACTGTTCTTAATTCTGCAAATACAAAAGAATTTATTACACAATTAGCATTCAAAAATTTATAGGATATTAATATAATTCTACTAATGTAAAATGTTATGTTACCAATGCCAGTATAGGAGCATATATATTTAACAAAATATATTGCAATACCAGTTTAATAGCTTTATTTTATAGGACTCTTCTTCCAATTTTCTTTTATTTGGGGGGTTATAATATCATCACATCATTTCTCCCTTCTCCTCCTTCCCTCCAAATGCTCCTATATATGCCTCCTTGCCTTTTCAAATTAATATTCCCCTTGTCATTAATTGTTACATATGTATATGTAAATACATAAGTATAGGTAAATACATATATACTCCTAAACATAACCTGCCCAGGTGTATGTTTTATCACTAAAATGATTAATTAAAATTTTTATACACCTCCAATATCTTCTCGTGGCTCTTTGGAAATATTTAATATCTTTATTTTAAATTTTCATTTTGTTTGTGAATGATGGTTCAGAGTGAATGGAGGGCTCTGAAATTTTAATATTTATATGTATTCATGGGCTCATTAGAAGTTCAGTTTTCTTTGTGAGCTTATGCTTTGATATCTCCTATTTGCCTGGTCATGCCAATGAAAGGATTCAGCTTAAAAACCTGAAGGATTAGCTTTTGTGACTAATGAGATAACATTAGAAGAGGAAAAAAATACATGTATGTCACAGAAACTCCTCTTCCAGTTCTAAGATACATCTATTTTAAGATAGCTTTCTTTTTAAATTGAATTACCTGCCACTCTTGATCTGTACCTACACATTGTGCCAAAGGTTGCCAGAGACCTCCCAGGCCTACGCCACTTGAGTTTTTATCTTAATCAACTCCGGGCACAAGCTGTTGCTTATTTTATGTTCCAAGAGGGAGATTGATTGTTGATGTTCTCAATAATCATACACAAATTCTGTAAAGAATGTGAAGAATAAAGCAAATTGAAAATTTTTGCTTTGGCCTATTTAGCGACACAGATAAAGCATGTCACCAAAAAATTACTATGGGATTCTCTTGTTGTATTTAGTTGTTTCTGTGTAAACTTTATAGTTATTTAAGAATCAGTTACTAAATTTATTTATAAAAAGACTGAGATTTAAAGTATACATATATTAAATATTCACATTATATATAATGATAAATGCTCATAGTTTTAGCATATTGTTCAAATTTCAAATAGTTTATGCAGATTCTCATTAATTTATAGGTATGGGATTTTTTTACTAACCTTTCTGAGAAAAATAAAGTTAAACTAGATGCACAGATTTATATGATTTAAAGATAGTTCTAAGACAAAAGTTGAGAATGAAGTAACACAACAAAGTAACAGAAAACAGAAAAACACTCTAATAATTTGCCTTGGGTGAATACATAAAGATATGTGTTATTTTATCTTCTGATTAACCACTGTATCCAATTAAGGCATCCTTTAGTTTTGACTGATATAGACTCACCATAAATCAAACATACTGGCTGTTTATCAGATTTCAGAAAACAGAATATTGTGAAAAGCATATGAAGCCTGGGTAAAAGATGATTATTGACCTAAACAGAGCCCTTTCAAGATCACCAGTACCTGACACATAGGAATGACAAGGTCTTTCTCTGGTCAGGCTCATTTCAATGACAAGGCCTTCCTCTGGTCCATGTATGGATGTTGACAGTGCAGAAAGAATGCATCAGCCACATTCTCCTCCTACTGTTTGACTGCAACCTGAGACCAAGTCCCTACAGAGACTCCTTCCTGATATTAGCCATGTGACTGAAATTCTTGAGGAATATTTGCTTAATTTGAAGTAGGAAGGCTTACTTATAATCCAGATCTTTGAGGAAGACACACCTTTAATCCAGATCACTTGATCTGGGAAATCCTGTCTCTAATCTGAGCCACACATGCTGGAAACCTATGTAAGGATATGGAACAAGGAAGCTTTTTCCCCCCTCTTTGTCTGCTTGCTCTCTCCTGGCTACCAAGTCCATTTCTTCATTGTCATTAGAACCTACTTCTTCACCTGCTTCTTTAGGATTCCAGTGTATACTGAAAACCAACTCAGGCATCTAGACTTGTGGACTGAGCAACTACTGAGTTCTTGGATTATCTGTTCACAGTCAGATATTGCTGCATTAGCTGGACTGCAGCCTATAAATCATTCTAATAAATCCTCTTTGTAGTATAAAACCTTGACTAACAGAAGACAAGCCTCCTTGTTCTGCTGTATATAATAAAAGTGATGGGTTTCCAGGTTACTGGCACATCTCCATCAGATTGCATGGCATATTTCAACACAATTATGTGTACCTATGTCTGTATCTTCATTCTCTCTCATCCTAGTTAGTTCAGTCCCAAAGTCAGGCAGGTAGTGGCAGGATGTAATATGACTTTTAAAGAATATTTGTTCTTTCTACTATAATGTAGTCACACCATTTCCCCATTAGTTTTTCTCCTTCCAACACTCTCACTACCCCTTCCACTCTTTCAAATTTATGTCTTCTTTTCCTTAATTGTTGTTTCTTTCTTTCTCTCTCCCTCTCTCTTTCTGTCTCTTTCATATATATACACAAATATAACCTCCTCAGTCCATTCAGTCCATATAATGTTGTTTGCATGTATGTGGTCTCAGGGGTGACCACTTGGCATTAAATAAAAAATCATGGGCCTATTTCCTAAAAAGACCATTTTCCCACTTTCAATATTCCCGAACAGCCTGTAATTTTGTGAGATATACTAGTTCTTTGAGATGTAGGAGTTAAGCCCAGAGAGATCTATCACTTCTTTATTAGTTAGGGTTTTCTAATGGAACATAATTAATAGAATGAATATATATATATATATATGTATATATATATATATGTGTGTGTGTATCTATATAGACATGTAGGTATAGATAGATAGATAGATAGATAGATAGATAGATAGATAGATAGATAGATAGATAGATAGACAGGTATAGAATGACTTAGAAGCTGTGGTTCACTTATCAGTTCAACAATGGCTGTCTACCAATGAAAGTTCCAATTAATCCATTAGTTGTTCAACACAGGAGGGTGGATATCTCAGCTGATCTTCAATATATGCTAGAATCCCAAAGTAGCCTTTAATGTCACTGATGGAATGGACCTGCCAGCAAGAGCAAGAATGGACTTTCTAGCCTTATATGGGCTGCTATCCAAAGAAGTGGTCCAGATTAGATCTTCCTACTTCAAATATCCGTATTAAAAGTGTGTCTTTGCATTTCAAATTAATTAATTAAGAAAAAAATCCCTCACATGTACCCTGCTGCTTGAACTTTAGTTAATTCCATATGTAGTCAAGTTGACAATCAAGAATAGCAATCATAAGTCTACCCCGTGTCAACTTGACACACAATAATACCTCCTTACATCATATTTAATTCATGAATAAAAATAATAACCAGAGCATAATTATGTCTAACTTGCTATAACAACCCCATGTATAGTCACAAACTCATTATACATTTATAATTGGTTATAATCATGCCTAACATGATATAACTATCCCTCATATAACTGCAAACACATTATAAATCTTAAAATAGGTAGTAGTGTCCTGTGAGGGACATTCTTTATGTATCTTAAAATGTAAATATAATAGTGACTGATTATGTTAATTGATGTTCTGTTACATGATAAAGAAATTTAAGAAAGCAAACACAAATATCTACACAAACACTCTTTTAACAAAATATGCTAAAAATACTTATGTCAGTTATAATTCTTGTTTCTGCAACCAGTCACTGGTGTGCTGATATTTTATCTCTGAACCCCAATAAAGCTTATCTGAAGTCAGAGGAAAAAGCCAGCCACTATAGTAAACATAGAAGTCAGGCAATGGTCACACACATCTTTAATCCTAGCATTCAGGAGGCAGAGATCCATCTGGATTTCTGTGAACTGAAGGCCACACTGGGAACAGAACCAGGCATGGTAAGACATGTCTTTAATTCCAATACTAGTTAACCACAGAGGTCTGGAGGTCTGTACAGACAGACAGGAAGTGACAGAGCTGGGCAGAAAGAGGAAGTGATGCAACTGAGCAGAGACAGGAAGTGAGATGGCAGGGACAGAAAGGCATATAGATGTGGGTATACAGGAAGTAGGTCTCTTTTTGGAAGCTGAGGAGTTGGTAAGGTGAGGTTGGCTGTGACTTGTCCTATTCCCTGATCTCTTGGCTTTCACCCCAATATCTGCCTCAGGGTTTTTATTAATAAGATCATTTAGCAATTTGTTTTACACACTGGCCTTACTTGGCATTTGTAAGTACTTACTCTACTATCCATTTTGTATTTCCTCTACTATCAGCAAGCACCTCAACAGGTCTTGGCTCCTTTCCTGGAGGAGTGACTCATACCTTCATTCTTAATGGATCTGTGCCCTTTGTCATCTTGTCTGGACTAGGCTGTTGTAGCTTCCTATATACTTTAATCACAGGACACAGTAGAACAAACAGACTCCCTAGAAGATCTCCTTTACTCTAGACATAATCTTTCTTACCTCCATTGTGGAGAAGCAATCCAGTTTTCCATTGGTTATCTGGATCAATCACCCTTCTAAAAGAAAGAGAAAGTCTGAGATTCCAGTTCAGTGGAACATTTGTTGTGCATCTTGGCAGGGATGTTCTCTCCTCTGGAACCAAAACTTCTAGGCCAGCAGAATTTAAGGTCTCAGGAACAGGTAGCAAAACATTTTCCTAGTGGGTTGATAAGGGTGATAGTTAGTGGAACTATTCCCTTTTTCACCTCTTGTATACTGGATCTGTGGATCCTGACTATGAAAGAAACCATATATTGTACTCTGATTCAAAATATATACCACCTTCTAGAGAACCTCACTGAAGCCCTCTATGATACTGCTACATAATTGGCATTGTAATCGTATCTTACAAAGGCCATCCTATCTATCAGGCCAGATTTATTAGGACAGTGGGGAACATGATATGACCAGTGGATTCCATGATCAAAGGTCTATTGGTGCTCTGCTCTGACTGTGAACTGAGTTCCTTGGTCAGAAGCAATACTATGTAGAGTAATCTGATTATTAAACTTCTCTGCTACTTCTGTCTTATTCATTGTTCTGTTGCTATGAAGAGACACCATGACCAAGGCAGCTCTTAGAAAAGAAAGCTTTCAATAGCGGTTTGCTTACAGTTTCAGAGGCTTAGTCTATTACCACCATTGACAGGCAGCATTGAGATAGACAGGCAGCTGACAAAGTAACTGAGAGCTACATGCTGATCCACAAGCAGAGAAAGAGACTGGGCCTGGAATGGACTTTTGAAACCTCAGAGCAGACCCCTAGTGACCCACTTCCCCTAACAAGGTCACAACTACTTCAA
>CABHPQ010171989.1:30447-43581 GCA_902168405.1 Peromyscus aztecus | reverse complement strand
CCTCTGTGCCATGGCACCGTCATTTGGTTCATGTGCTCCACTCTGTAATCCGGTGACAGCCTGGGCTGTAATTCCATATGGCTGGCCACCAGCTTCCAGCTCTATGCTGACTTTGATGTCGCCGCTCAGAGGAGCCTCAAGAGGCCGGCAGGAAGAGGATCAGACGAACTGAGAGAGAAGAGGGCCTCTGTCTCTCAGTCAGAGTGGTGAGGGACCAGCAGGAGGGGGAATCAGTGGGTGGGGAAGATCTCAATGCACCACCAATAGGCAGAGGAAGTCAGTACATATGTACCAACACCGAGATTCCCACAGCACCCTATAAATCCAGAGTGTGGGTGAAGTTTTATGAGTTTCACTCTGCTGTGTTTGGAAATATGGTTATGTTAATGAAATCATGCTTTAAATTAGCCGAACATATTCTCAAAAGAAATTTCTTTGCTGAAATTATATATTACAGATTTTGTGGTGCCACTGCTCAGCAGTATAAAAGCATGTTTATTATTCAGCATTTAATGAGTACCAGAAATTGCTGTGTGTATTCTCCATTCGTTCAGAAACAATGGGCAAATGCCCCGTGGAGACTGGGGGAGGTGAAGGGCTCCTCTGGTCCTGACCACCCACAAGATAGATGGGGCAGCTGAGCTTAAGGAGATTCCTAAGGAAAGTGTCCCCTACTGATCCCCTGTGACTTCTGCATCTTTCCTCTCCCTTCCAGCAAACGCTTACTCCCCACACTCAGGGATTGTGCTTCGGACATTCACAGCTAGCAAGGTAGGCAGTTCGTATCAAATGACTGCTGTCTTATTAATACTGCTATCTACTAATAAGCAGGGAGTTCTCATTATTGGCTTGCTTTGTGGAGGAAGTTCTGAACAGGAGACCTGGGATGGGGTTGGTGAAACCATCACTGTGGGTCTTAGCAAACTGTCCACCTGAAAAGAAGTGAACAGTTGGGGTGGTCATGAAGACATTTCTAGACAAGGGGAATCACAGCATCTGTGAGTTCATCTGTACAACGGCCCCATCATGCTCAGAAAATACTGTTATGTGTCGCTCCTCTACAAGATCAAGCCAGTCAAACCCAAACACAGAGTGGTCAGGGGCTTAGGAGGTCCCAAGTGAGCAGAGGAGCTAATGACAACTGATGGCTGCTGGGGGCAGGACAGGCAGCTTTCTTTAGGGATTTGGCCCCTGACAGGTTGCCCCAAGTTCTAGTGGATGGTCTTATACCCATGCACATACTTGATTCACTAAGAGGACCTATGGGTTTAAAAACAAATGAACAAAAAGATCACATGAAGTTGGGAGGGAAGAGAGGTGAGGGGTATGGGAAGAGTTGGAGAGGAGAAAGTGGAGGGTAGACTTGATCAAAACACAATATATGCCTGTATGAAATGCTCAAGCCATAAATTAAAAATAAGAAAGGAGTTTACTGCAATTTGATAACTGTATATACATATTCTATGTCAAAATTACTAATTTTTTTACTGGTCCCTCTTGAGACGTGTAAAATAAAGTGATGTATTTTATGGATGGAGTACCATCAGCTTGAGGAGGCAGCTGAAACCAGTGCTAGAGCAGCAACTGTTTTCTAAAAAAACATACAAGACCAACAGGCAGATGGGGCCGAACCAACTTGCCTACGGACTAATTTGCTGCAGGCTTGGCTTAATTCTTACACATTTTGGGGCAGAGAAGGCCCAGTTCATTGGCTTGGTGCAGCCATCTGTGACTTGGGCAACTGCAGAGCTCAAGGGTCTTTAACAATTAAATAACATCTCAACTACATCTAAACAAGGCAAGGTACAAGTAAGAATACTGAGTAGAAATCCAGGTTGGGGCAAGACAAGGAAGCTAGGAGATTTAATCACGAAATCCAGTGTGTACCCATTACAACCATCTGCTGTGGATTACAGAAGAGCAGTCCAAGGCTCGGCCTGGGAGCCCCTTATGCCATAAACGGGAACAGGTTTGAACTGCTGGCCATGCATAGCCTGTCTTCAGGCAACATTGTGCATTAACCATTTGGACTGTGAATGCTTTTAGTTAGATGCTCGAGTTTCCAGCACAACGCCTGTCGTCTTTATCTGTCTGCATCACAAGCATGGCCCCAAGAGGCACACAGCTTGCAGTCTCCACATGTCTCTCAGCACTTGAATGGCTCTTTACAAGGCTGTATTCACAGGGTTGGGGACGGACATAGTTTGGTTGGTAAAGTGGTTGCTGTTCATGTATGAGGTCCTGAGTTCTATCTCCAGAACATATGGAAAAAGAAAAGGTTTGGGTGGTGGCATGTGCATATAATTCCAGAGCAGGGGAGGCAGAGGTATGTAGAAGTCTGAGGCTCATTGGCCAGCCAGCCTAGACGACTTGTTAAGTTCTAGGCCAGGGAGAAATTGTCTCAAAAACCAAGGTGATTAGCACCTGGGGAATGATAGCCAAGGTTGTCACATGATTTTCACACACGTGTACACACACACACACATACATGCACATGTGCATGCACACATATGCACATACACAGAAGGTTTTATTCATTACTTTTCTTGTTACTATGACCAAATGCTTGGCAGGAAGCAGCTTGCAGAGCTTTTTATTTCGGTGCACGGTTTGAGTCTGTCGCGGCAGTGAAGGTACAGCTATGGGAACAGCTCCTGGCTATGGTGGCAGAGGAGGTGACGCTGATGGCTCACATCAGAAGATCGGGAAGAAGACAGAGGTGAATGCTAGCTTCCTTCTTCATTTCCTTTCAGTCTGGAATCTGATCTCCGTCCAAGGGATTGTGCCGCCTGCATTCAGAGAGCTCTTCAGCCAAGCCCCTCAGAACCCCCCTCACAGACACGCTCAAAGGTGTATCCCATCACGGCACCCCAAGGCACCTTTGCAGTCAACTCTCCTTCCTATTCCAGCCTTTGGAAGCCATTCATCTGTTTTGTGTCCTTATAGTTTTCCTTTATCTAGGATATGATATGACTGGAATTAGATTGCACATAACTAAGGACACTGGCACCCTTCACTGGGCATACCAGAATCGAGACTTAGCCATGCTGTAGGAACCTGCAGTCCACTCTTTCACTGTGTGGATTGCACTAGCTGCTGATCTGTTGGCCCAAAGATTTTGTTTCCAGTTTTGGGCAATTGCTAATGAAGTTGCCATAAACATTCCTGTCTAGATTTCTGTGCTTTTGATTTGGACCATGTGACACGGGTATGCTTACCTTTATTAGGAACTCAAAGGCTGCTTTTGAAAGTGATGTGTCCATCTTCTTGTCTCACTACTGAACTTGAAAATTCTAGCTACTCTGGATCTGTGCCAACACTTGGTACTGTCGATATCCCTTTCTTATTTTGATGTGTGCAGTGGTGTCCCATTGTGCTTTTAATGATATCCACCAACCTCTTTATGTATTTATTTGCCAGCCACATAATCCTTTTCACGAATGAAGTGTTTCCTCAAATGTTTGTGCCATCTTTTAAAAATTCAAATAAAAAAGATTTATTTATTCATGTATGTGTACATATATGTGAGGGTGCCTACAGAGGCCAGAAGAGGGCGTTAAATTCCAGGGAGATGGAGGTACAGGTGGTTGTGAGCTACCAGACATGGGTGTTGGGAATCAAACTCCACTCCTTGGGAGGGAGCAGCATCGTTTGTAACCACTGAGCCTTCTCTGCAGAACCCCAATTTGGATCTTTTCTCTTAGGAAGCTGGGGACTCAAACCCACGACCTTCCACATGCTGTGCAAGTCCTCTGTCACTGAGCTATGTCCCCACCCTAGGTTCTTTGCTTGCCTATGATTGGATTTTAAAGTGGGTTTAAAAATGTACTCTAGATGTCCTTTATTAACTATATGTTTTGAAAAACAAAAAGCTCCCCATCTGTGGTTGGCCTCTTTATTCAATTGCTCAAGAATGTCATTTAAAAAGTTCTTATTTTGGAACTAATTGTAGATTCACACTTGTAAACATAATAAAGATAACTGTGTGCTCTTCCCCCAGTTCCCACAACAGGAACGTCTTGCAGAACTATATAGCTCAACATCAAGACCAGGGCAGTCACCCTGAGAGCATCACCAATCTTGTTCCTTCTCACTTGACTTACAGGCTTTTTCTGTCTGTTTATTCTCTTGCCCTCTCCATCTCTGGAATTTTGTTAGCTCAAGAATGTTGTATAAAGGGACTCATATACAGTATTTAACTTCTTTTTTTTAATGCAAGGGGTTCGTTCAGGTTGTTACATATTATCAATGGTGCATTCCTTTGAAGATGGTATTCTAAGTTTGCATAACTGCTCATCAGTTAGAGTCTATTACCAATTAAGCAAACACACACAGACTTTCTTGTGAACACAAATTTTTATTCCTCTGAGACAAATTTTCTCAAAGCAGCTGTACCTTCTGCTTTCTGGGAAGACAAAAACAAAACACACACAAATGGAAGGTAGAAATGGAGGTGCACTCAGAACTTGGGGTTCTGAGGAAAAAAGATGTTGAGGTGGAGGTTTTATAGGCTGCACAGTGAGATCCTGTCTGAAAATGTCAACAAAAACTGTCAAACTTTCTTTTTCAGAGTGGCTGTGCCATTCTACAGCACCCACCTCACCAGTAAGCCACCAGTGATTCTTCTCTCCGTCTTCCTTGGCACCTGGAGATATATATTACAAAGTTCTCAGCCACTATTGATCTGAGCCGCACTGATGTTTGGTTTTAATTTGCATTATCCCGGTGTGGAGGTGGGACACGTTTTCAGACGCTATCTCCCAGGAGCTCTTCATCTCCAGACGTTTCACACGGGAAGCAGTCTCTTCACAGGGAACTCAGCACGCCTTTGCTGATTTTCGGTTGTGATTTTCTGTTGAGAACCTGCCTTGTCACACAATGATTTCCAAGTGAATTCAGAACAGCTTGGGAGTGTCACAACCAAAAAAGGCCTTTTCTTCAATGCGTGATTAACGGCAGACTGACTTCAGAGAGACTTAAAGGAGTTAAGGAATGAGGAAGGAGTTGTTAGGAAAGGGGCCAGGCTGGGGGTTGCAAACCCTTTAACTCCAGTCCCAGGAACATCTCCCACAGACATGCGCAGCGCCCCCTGCTCGGTCCCGCCCCTAGCCCTTCCTCTTAGTCCATGACCAATTAGGGTGGAGGAGGCGGGATCCCGCTGGCCGCGGTGCTGCTTGGGTAGCATCCTTGGTTACTGTTGCTAGGACAGCGGGTCTCCGCGGGAGGTGGGAGTAGGAAGTTTTGGGGAGGTCAAGGGTCAGTGCCGAGTCTCTGTTGGAGATGGTGAAGCAGACGATCCAGATTTTCGCTAGGGTAAAGCCCTCCGTACGGAAGCAGCAGCAAGGGGTACGGGCCGCGGGGTCGGGCGTGGGGCGCGTGGGGGCCCAGCGCGGGGGGCGGGGCGCGGGACCGCCACGGAGACTGCAGCCCCGAGGGTGGACAGGGCTCGCCCACAGCCTCAGCCCCGCACCTGGCACAGGTGTGCACACTTGTGCACGTGTACCTGTTTGCACACTCACCTGCGCCGTGCCCTATCCACACACGGGCGCTCCTTGCACTCTTCTAGGCCAGTGCCCCCCCCCCCCCAACCCTGCATACACAGCTTGGAGCTGGGGATGATGGGTCCCCAATGGGGCAACCGGTGTGCAAGTATTGTAATGCACGCTCGTAAGTGGAATTGTACAATTACAGACAAGCGTGCACACGTGCTTTCTTTGGCATGCTACAGCCTGCGGGATTTCTTATCTAATTAATTGCTTTGCTGTTCTGCGACGTCCACGGATTTCTTTTTTTTTTTTTTTTTAACATGCATTCATAATAGATGTGCTGTGTGTCCCGACACACTCCCCGCCCCCAGAAAGCATTAACCGAGGCGTGTGCTAGATAAATCTAGAAGTTTGCAAAGGTTGTGAAGACGGAGGTCCCCTCTCTGCCTCCTGGGTGAGCATGGTCCTGACTGTGTTTGGAGAGAGCACCACCTGCCAGGCCCCTTTTCCAGTTTATTGTTGGTCCTCTGCTGGAACTCCTTGTCCTACTTTCACAGGCTCGGATGCCATGTGGTAGGTTAAGTAAGAGGCCAGGGCGCCCAGCTGGTGAGTCGCAGGAACTGACTTTGTTTAATTAACTTGATTTATTGTTTGTTTGTTTGTCTTGAGACAGGGTCTCACTTTGTAGTCCTGGCTGGTCTGGAACTCAGTATGTAGATCAGGCTGGCCTTGAACTCACAGGAAATCCACCTGCCTCTGCTTCCTAAGTAATGGGATTAAAGGCACGGGCCACCACTCCTGCCTTTAATTTATTTTTTAACTTTACATTTGTACCAAGAATTTTAATTGCTTTTTCACTCTCTCCATTTCCTCTCTCGCCTTTCTACCTTTTCCACACAAACCTGCTTCCCAACAAGTCCCCTCCCCCTTTCAGGTCTTTTCTTGTTGTTTGGTTTTTGTTTTTTTGCAAGACAGGGTTTCTCTGTGTAGTTTTGGTGCCTGCCCCGGATCTCACTCTGTAGACCAGACTGGCCTCGAACTCACAGAGATCCACCTGGCTCTGTTTCCCCAGTGCTGGGATTAAAGGTGTGTGCCACTGCCACCTGGCCTCAGGTCTTTTTGTTTTTATTTATTTATTTATTTACTTACTTACTTACTTATTGGTGCAAGGCGCTGAGTTTAATTTTAGTTAAGAATTTTGAAACTTACATTTCCTCTACAGACAAACAAAACAAAACCCCAAAAGACCTTTTCCCTGACTTCCAAAGTGAGTATTCAGGCAATTTGGTTCGTATTTATGAATGCCTAGAATAAGTGTCTAATTAGTAATGTTTTATGTCTGTTCTTTTTCAGTGTTGTGTGTATGCAAATGTGCAACATTATGTCATCTTATAATTTAGCTTTGGCCTCTGGTAATTTATGTCCTTAAAACAAGGAGATTGTAATGTCTCTGCCATCATCATCAGTGGCCTTTATCCCATGAAGATCATTCAGGAGAAGCTGTAAGAAAAGACCCCAGAGAAATATATTGGTCATTTCAAAAATTCTATTTATTTTTATTTTATATGTACAAGTGTTTAACCTGCATGTACATATGTGTACCACATGCATGCAGTGCCTGCAGAAGCCAGAAAAGGGCATCAGATCTCCTGGAACTGGAGTTAAAAATGGTTGTGAGCCCCCATGGGTGCTGGGAACTGAACCCAGGTCCTCTGGTAAGAGCAGTAAGTGCTCTTCACCACTGAGCCATCTCTCCAGCCCCAATATCAGTCATGTTTGTTTAAAGAAATAAAACAGTAGGGAGAGAACTGTGGGCATCTCTGCTCCTACCTCTCCTTGCAGTTTCCTGCAGAGACCCTTTAAAGCACATGTGACTCTGACCTCTGGATTGCTTGGCAGCCAAAGACAAGTTCTGCTACGGTGAGGACGTGGGCAGGGGAGACCTGGGAGCTCTAGAGGCCTTGAACTCCCAATACCCTTGCCCCTACCTCTCAAATGCTGGAGTTCCAGGTGTGGGTCACCATTAGAGGCTTTTGCTATGAATGCTGACTGTTTTGCTAAAGCAGATGGAGAGCCAGATGGTCTTTAACTTGTGTTAGATCATTTCTTCCTCTTCAAATTCAAGAAACTGGGGCAAGAAGGACAAATGCAAAGCTATGCTGGTGGCATAGGACTGTAACCCCACCTACTCTGGAGGCTGGGTCAAGACTGAAAAATTCAAGGCCAACCTGGACAATTTATCCAGACCCTGTCTCAAAAAGAGAGAGCTGTATTGGTATGTGCTAAAGCATTTTGGTGTGGTTGAGGCCCTTATTGCAGTCCAAAGTTCCGTTAAACAAGAAATACAAGTCTACTCATGGTAACAATAAGAACATTTGATTGCACATGTGTGATCCTAGCTCTTGACAGGCGGAGAGGCAGGAAAATCCCCTGCTTTCAAGGGCAGCCTGACTGTTCTTTGCCATTCTTGATGAACACGGAATGGGTTGTGTGGTCCTCCAGGAAGTAAGCTCAGCTGTCACATCACGCTTTCATGATGTCAGATTGTCACAGAAGCTCATTGTGCTATAAGCACAAGCAGCAGAGAACAGGAATTGACACATACCTAGTTAGTGTCCTTCAGAAGCTTCACTGTAGTTGGGTTCTTCTTACCCCTGTAAGCTTCGTGGCTGTCTCTGACTGTGAATGCCGTTTATAGTACAAAACCAAGAGCAGTTCCAAGGCTTCATCCCTCTAACTCCTTGAGCCATAAAAAAACCAGTTATACCAATTTATAGATTAGGCCAGACCTGATGGTACATACCTGTCCATCCCGGCACTCAGTGGTGGTGGTTAGATTAGGGGGTGCTGAATCAGGAGGACTGTTGTGGGTTTGAGGTCAACCTGGGCCCCATAGTGAGCTCCAGGCAACTCCAGTAGTGTTGGCTACTACTGTAGGAGACCCTGGTTTTGTTGTTGTCATTAAAAAAAAAAATCTGGGTAAGGTGACACACACCTTTAATTCCAGTATAGGGAGACAGAGGCAGGTGTGTCTCTGTGAGTTCAAGTCCAATCAGGTCTACATAGTGAATTCCAGGATAGTCAGGACTTTATTTATACTGAGATCCTGTCTCAAAATCAACATGCACACACACACACACACACACACACACACACACACACACACACACACACAGAAAGAGAGGAAGGGTGAAAGCCACCCTATTAGCCTAACGTTTCTGATTCAAAGGACTTTTTTTTTTTTCTTTTCTTTGGTGGTGGCGGCACAAGGGTTTGAACTCATGGCCATCTGGATACTAGGGAAGCACCCGCACTGTGCCACCTCCTAGCTCTCAGGGACTCCCCAATGCCTTGAAGATGTCTTAAGCACAGTGGTAGGAATTTGTTTGCTACCCTAGTCCCCCTTTGCTGATTACTACTCATCGAGAGATACCAATTGTTTGTAAAGATATATTTTTAATTATGTGTGAGTGTCTGTGTATGGGTATGTGCAAGTGAAAGTGAGTGCGGATCCCCTCGGAGGCCAGAAGGGAGCAGCAAATCCCCCCAGCTGGTGACTGTGGGTGCTGGAAGCCACGCTGTGTCCTCTGGAAGAATAACAAGTACTCCTAACCACCGAGCGATCACTGGCTTCCACCCAGGGGACAGATTGTTTAAAGTCTGTGTCACCTCTCAGGTTTGTGTATTCGTGTCACACACACTCCTTTTACTCACCATCTGTTAAACTAGCGATGCCCTGCCCCACAGGGTAGATTGTTTTTTCTTTCATGTTCTTCTCTCATGTATTACATCCTGACCACAGTGTCCCTCCATCCTCTCCTCCGAGTCCCTTCTCCTCTCCAATTCTCTTACACAGATCTACTCCTCCATTTCCCTTCAGAAAAGGGCAGGCCTCCCAGGAATATCAACCACACACAGCATGACAAGTTACAGTAAGACTAGGCACAAACCCTCATATCAAGGCTGGATGAGGCAACCCAGTAGGAAAAAAAGGGTCCCAAGAGCAAAGAAAAGGGTCAGAGACAGTTCCCGTTCCCTTTGTTAGAAATTCCACAAAAACACAATCATAACATATATGCAGAGGACCCAGGTCAGACCCATGCAGGCTCCCTGGTTGTTGGTTCAGTCTCTGTGGGTTCCTAGGAGCCCAGGTGAGGTGGTTCTGTGGGCCGTGTTCTTGTGATGTCCTCCACCCCGACTCCTACAATCCTTCGTCCCCCTCTTCCGCACGAACCCTGAGCTCTGCCCCCATCAGTTGCTGGATGAAGACTCACGATGATTACGCTAGGTTCTGGTCTAGAAGTGTAACAGAGTATCATTGGGAATCATTTCATTGACTTGTTTGTTTATTCATTTATTGCTGGTTGTAATGTCTCTTGAGAGAAAAAAATCTAGTCAGAAGCCTTGAACCCTCAGATGTCCCCCTTCTTCTTCTGCTTTCAGAAGTTTTATTTTACAAAATGACTTTTTAACCTGAACTTTTCATGTTTTTTTCTTTTTTTTAAAGTAAGATGTTTCAGTTAGAATCTGCTTAGGCCAGGCATGGTGGCTCATGCCTTTAATCCCAGCACTTGGGTTTGGTGGCAGCAATAGATGGATCTCTGCCAGCTGGGTCAGCATAGAGAGATCCAAGCCAGTCAGGATTACAAAGTGAGACCCTGTCTCAAATTTAAAAAAAAAAAAAAAAGAATCTGCTTTGGAAATTATTCATACTTTCTGTAAACTTAGGGTTTCCTTGGGTAGGAATATGACTCCTACCCTCTAATCATGCATCTAAATGAGTCTAACTTAAACAGGAAGTCCTGCCTGCAAGAAAGTATTTTATTTCCTGGTGAAAGACAAGCAGTCTTTTTAAATCTTCTTTTTATGGTGCATTACAAAATACTTCCATTTGCATTACATCATCCGTCCCCCACCCCCAAGCACTCTGCAAAGGAGCCTGGAAATTTTGTTTCCCACACTTTATGTATAAGGGACCTTTGATTCTGAAAGCAGTGGCTGGTCACACACCTGGTAGTTGGGTTCAACATGTAGACTTTAAATTGCAGGGTTTCTTTATAGCCTTGAGTGTTGATTTTCCTGGCCAAGAAATAAAAGAGTAGGTGACGGAGACAGGAATCAGAAAATGGACCATTGTCAGGGTCTTAGGGCCTCTATTTCCACATCGGCTTGGAAAGTGGAAGTGATTCCTCCCAGGTCACTTAGTAAGTAGTGGCTGAGCTGTGATGGAGAGCACAAGACATCAAAGACATGCACACATATCTTTTTAAACCACACAACTTATCAAATTCCTGAAGCTTGGGATTTGGGGGGATATAACTCAAACTTGGATACGCCTGTTAGCTCTCTGAGAAGGTTCAGACATCACTACTGCGACTCTGTGTCTGTGGTTCACACATGCTCAGAAGTGCTTATGGGCTATAGCAAGAGTGTGAACTTTTTCTCCAGAATGGGGAAGCGGTGCTTAGCATAAAACTTTCAAGGGTCTTCTCAATGACAAGGATGTATTTACACCATCAAATTTGGATATTAGATCATCCAAAGATGGTCAGAACCTTAATACAGCATGGTGGTGGTTTGAGAATGTCCTCCATAGGCTCAGATGTTTAAACACTTGGTCTCCAGCTGGTGGCCCTGTTTGAGGAAGTTATGGAGACTTTAGAAGCTGGAGTCTTGCTGGGGGAAGTATGTCCCTGGGTTGGGCTTTGTGGGTTTATAGCCTCACTCGCTCCCAGTTCATTCTCTCTGCCTCACGTTTGTGTGTGAAGATGTGATCTCTCAGCTTCCTGCTCTGGCTGCCTGCTGTCAGGCCTTCCCCCTGCCACTATGGACTCTCCCACAGGAACCACAAGCTAAAAATCAACTCTTTCTGGCATAAGTTGCGTTTGGTCATGGCGTCCTATCACAGTAATAAAAAGTCACTAATACAAGCGTCAATTTAGATTATAACTTGTTTTGTTCTATGCATTTGTTTAAGCCCACTAACAGTTCAAAGAAAAATGTTATTATACTGTGCTGTGATATTTTGTCATAAAAGTACAATTTTTGTTGTACCATTACCATGCTAATCATATTCAGGTCAGAGGTCTTGCTGGAATTTTACCATTTATATTCTTGTATTTGCAGATTTATTCCATAGAAGAAGATGAAAAATTAACACCTAGCTTGGAAATTCTCTTGCCCCGAGACCTGGCGGATGGATTTGTGAACAATAAGCGAGAAAGCTACAAGTTTAGGTGAGCTTGTGTCCCTCCTCCTTGTTTCTGCTTCCTCACTGAGCAAGTGCTTGTCCTGCGTCAGTTTCTGCTGCCAAAATCACCAGCCCCGTTACTGTGGCAAGCATAATGTGGCCATCTCATCTGGTACACAGAACTCAAGTGCATCACTGTGCCCAAGACTAAAAGGTAGGTTTCCATGTCTGAGGTTACTGTAGGGCTGGAGAGATGGCTCTGTCCATAAAGTGCTCGCCTTCCAAGCCCGAGGACCTGAGTTCAGATCCCTAGAGCCCATGTGAAAGCTGGACAGAGTAATGCCCCCTAAGATCCCAGAAAGGGCAAGATGGGAGGCAGAGAGGTGGAGCCCTGCAAGCCCTGGGGCCAGCTCACCTGGCAAGGTTGCAGGCCGATGAGAGCTCCATTCTCAAACAGAAGTTGGAATGAACCCTGAGTGTGGACATGTGATACTGACCTCTGACCTCCACACATACATGCACCCCACCACACACAAATATGCACACACATGAACACACACACATGAACACACACACACACAGATATTAAAGACGTAACACGGTTGTAGTCTCAGTTTCCAGCTTTAGTGTTATGATTTTCCTGCTCTGTTCATTATGGGTTAGTCCCTGCATGAAGTTCACACATATGTAACGTTATTAAATGTGAGATGTCCAGTCTGTGTATTAGTTATATTAGTTAGGTGGCTTTATTTATAAATGATACACAGGTCTCAGGTGCACATGTACATATTCAATACCTGTGATGTCCTGTGGAACATCCATTGGAATCATGTCTGTCCTGAAATGAGGTACTCTGTAATGTATTCATTTATTCTGAAGATTCAATATAAAAAATTAAGAGGATATAAAATATCTCAGGAACCTTTTCATCTTGATCTCATATCATAGTGACAAAAATTTGGATATATCGGGTTTAATATATTATTATGATTAATTTCCCAGGCTCCTTTCTTTCTTTTCCTTTTTTTTAAAAACTGCAGCTGGAACACTTTAAATAACATATATGAATGGTTTTATATTTCTCTTGGGCAGTGCTTAACCATATGGTTCAGGTAAATGTCCCAAGCATCCACCCCTGGGCATTCTTCACTGCCAGCCTGAGAGATGAGAGGTCCACGGGGACAGGGAGAACAAGACCCTTAAATGGAAGAGTGCTTGGCTGTTTGAGGAAAGAAAGAGGACCATGAGGCTTACAGAGCAAGCAAGGGACAGAAGGGAAGAAGACAGGGCATGGAGAAGCCAACTTATATGGGAACTTATGAGTGACTGGAGCTGTCACCTCAACTGCCATGGGGAGGAAGAGGGTGATGCTGAGGAGGATGGACTCATCACATGCATGTTGTAGTAGCATGGCCCTTGCTGACCTTGCAGTGGGGTGGTCCCTGCTGACCTTGCAGT
>CABHPQ010171989.1:0-30437 GCA_902168405.1 Peromyscus aztecus | reverse complement strand
CTGCTGACCTTGCAGTGGGGTGGTCCCTGCTGACCTTGCAGTGGGATGGTCCCTGCTGACCTTGCAGTGGGATGGTCTCTGCTGACCTTGCAGTGGGATGGCACTTGACATATGCAGCACATACTGTAACGGGGTAAGGCAGACAGGTAGAACAGCTGTAGTGGCCCCCCTCGGTGGGAAGTGGAGTGCTGAGAAGTGTCCCTTGTATCCAGTTCTGCATTCGTGGATCTAAGCAACCTAGGTACCAAACAGAATTAAAACTGCCTGTACTGAACACACACAGACTGCTTTGTCATTGTTCCATAAACAGTATAGTATAAAGCTATTCACAAGACATTTGCAATGTATTGGGTGTTGTGAGCAATCTGCAGAATACACGGAAAGAGATGCACGGACTATGTGGAAATGCTGTTATACGATATAAGAGATCTGCACAACTGCAGATTTGGGTCTGAGGGTGCAGAGGCTTGACTCTAATTGAATTCTGAGCATTTGGAGGTTAGAGCTGACAGAGTTTGCCAGTGAACTCATTACAGGGTAAAATAGAAAGAGGGGGATCAAGGATGGTGGGGAGTTAGGGACTGAGCATTTAGAAGGATGGAGTTATCATCTTTGGGGTGAGGAAGATTTCAAAAAAGGCTTCAGATAGGAAGATTAGCCTGTGCAATTGAGATGGGCTTTAGGCAAAACCTGCATAGCATCCTAATGAATGAAAGGACGTCTTGGTCATCGGGAACCCCATGTTCTGTCTCGGTGTGTTGATGGGCATGAGGACCCCGAGTCATTTCTTACCCCATGGCCTCAACTTCATCTTCATAAGAGATTGGACTGAACTTCTTACAGCTGTTCTGAATTCTAGGATTCTCTTCTGTTCTTCAGAGGAAAGCTGGTCAAAGTTCCTCTCCAGGTTGTAACATAACTCTGTTGTGAAAATGAAATGTTTGGAGATGGTGATACTGATGCTCAGTATACAATTACCAGTTAACTATAAACTTTGATCTTGAAGTCTTTGTTCTGAAATAGGGAGATAATAGAAATATCTGGATCATTACTTGTTCCACTGTTCTTTTAAAGACCAGAAGATATCATTTTAAAATTATTTAATGGATGTAAAGGTCTTTTAAATTTGTTTTAACTAGGTATATGTGTGTATGTACATGTGTGTGGGCAAGTGCCCGTGGAGGCTGGAAGAGGTTATTGGATCCCCTGGAGTTGGCCTTACAAATGGTTGCAAGCTGCCCTATGTGGTGCTGGAAACTGAACTTGGGTCCTCTATAAGAATAGCAAGTGCTCTTAACCTCTTAACCTTAATGGCTGAGCCATCTTTCTACCCAGAGGATATTTTGCCCCTCCCCCAAGGGATTCAATATGCTTTATGAGTATTGTTTTAAAATTACATTTCAGTCTAATGATTACCTTGGTAGAGGGCTTAGCATGTGGGAGGCACTTGATATGTATTTGTGAAATAGTTAAGTCAGTAGGTGGACTGACCATCATTAACTTTATACCAGGAACCTCTCAGAATATATTCTGTGGGTGACTCGGGGCCATCTTGAAAGCTCCTGGCGTCTCTGCTGTTACAGTAATAGATGTAATTCCCAGTACTCAGGGAAGTGGGGTGGAGAATGTCTTATTGCCTCAAGGTCACCAACGACCAGGTGAGAGAAGCCAGAGAACCCTGTTCATAGGCATCTTCCCAGAGGCCCTGCTGTAACCCACCACCAGCATAGCTCAGTCAACCATGCTCCTTAGAGCACACTCATGCATGGTGGCCACTGGCTGTGTGTTCTGTGGACCCCTGTGCCATGCTGGTGTTCAGATCTAAGACTGTGGTTTAACTATAGGGTTTGAAGGGGTGACCCAGGCACACCAACAGTAAATGCTACCACCTCATACCTGCTGTTGCCTCCTAAGTCCTGAGACCAGTGGTTCTCAGCCATGGATCGTGACTCCCATAGGGTTGAATGATCCTTTCACAGAGGTCACCTGAGACCATCGGAAAACACATATTTACATTATGATTCATAACAGTGGCAAAATTACAGTTATGAAGTAGCAACAAAATAATTTTATAGTTGGAGGGTCACCACAGCATGATTAACGGGTCTCAGCATAAGGGAGGTAGAGAACCACTGCCTTAGACTATCTCAATGTAGAATTCACCTTTTGCTCATCTCAATGAAGGTTGATAAGCCCTAGGGGTCCTTTGAAGTTAATATTGGTCCGTGATGATAAATGTCTTTCTATTTTGTATTTCTAATCTAACTCTGGGCATTCGTCTGAACTCCTCAATAATAAAAACTGTCTTATATGCCCTGCAGTCTCGCCACTTCAGGTGAATAAGGCCAGCGGACTTATGTAGGCAGGCATGTTAGCCAGAAGTCCGAAGCCACCATGAAAGCTGCTTAAGATGCCCTCAGAAATTTCACTTGAGAGTTTTTACTTTAAAGACTATATCCTCTCCACTTTTATTTTAAAAAATGTAAGTGACTGGGAAGAGATCTCAATTGGCAAAGTACTCACTTTGCAAGCACAAGAACCTGAGTTTGATCCCCAGAACATACATTTTAAAAGCCAGATGGGATGGCATGCTCATAATCCCAGACCAGGGAGATAGAGACCCCTGGGCTTGGTGGCCAGCCAGCCAAGGCTACTTGGTGAGCTCCAGGCCAGTGAGAGACCCTCTCTTTAAGACAAAAAGTGGATGAAGCCCAAGGAAAGACACCAAGGTTGTCTTTTGACCTCCACATGCACGCACAAGTGCACATGCGCGCACACACACACACACACACACACACACACACAGAGAGAGAGAGAGAGAGAGAGAGAGAGAGAGAGAGAGAGAGAGAGATTGATTTAAATGCATGGAAAACATAAGAACAGGCCAGTCAGTGCTCTGTGGAAGATCCTCTTTTGTGATGTTTCGGTGGTTGCTGTTAGCACCTCACCCCTCTACAGGAGAATACTGTCTCACTTGAGTGTCTTGCTGTGCTGGTGATCCTATACCAGACTTAAGAGTGATTCTGCGAGGAGGATGGAGCAGCCACTCTGCCAGCTCCCAGAACTCCTGTCCCTGCCCTTCTGATGAAGACCTGGCTTTGCAGGACAGAGCAGTCTTTTCTGACTTTTGAATCATGGGGAAGAAAATGAGACAACAGTCCCCAAAGCTGGCATCACTGTCATAGAAGGAGGCATCTAATGCATGGGCAGTAACTGCAGTTTAAATGCCGTACATTCAGGGATCATGCAATTCACACTTGTAGTCTTTCCTCACAGGGCAGACATCGGAAGCCCAAGGGCCTTTTACACCCCGTTCTTGGGTTTCCAACCCATGCAGTTCTGGAGGTTTGACTCTGATACCAGCCACAGATACTGTCCTGTTGTGGAATGTTTGTTCAATGTGTTACATCTGTTTATGATGCATTTGTTTAACTATGTAAAGATGAGTTGCTGTTTTACCTTGCCTACCTAGGGCACCTGATTGGTCTAATAAAAAGCTGAACATCCAGTAGCTAGGCAGTGAAGGGATAGGTGGGGATGGTGGGCAGAGAGAGTAAGTAGGAGGAGATATCTAGGCTTGAGAGAGAAGGAGGGAGAAAGAGAGGGAGATGCCAGGGGCCAGACAGACAGGCACAGAAGAAGCAGGAAAGTAAGACATACAGAAGGAAAGGTAAAAAAAAAACAAAAACAAAAACCCGAGGCAAACTGTAGATGAAGAGAAACAGGTTAAATTAAGTTATAAGAGCTAGCTAGAAGCAAGCATAAACTAAGGCTGAGCATTTTTAACTAACAAGAAGCCTCCATGTCACGGTTAAGGGGCTGGCAGTCCGAAAAAGCCTGCTACGCTGTCCCTCTTGAGAGCGAAAAGCACACAGTTATTATGTGGTTCAAAGCTGGTGTGATTCTTTCAGAGGGGGACAATTGTACAGACCTTGTCAAAGCCATATTGTTTACTCACCATTTGTGTGCAAGAGCACAATGACTTAGTGAGAGGGGATGACAGGGAAAACATTGTGTTAGCTTAGCTAAGCCCAGTGATGTCAGCGTGGGGTCATTACAAACGTGTTTATGAAAACAAGATTCATTAATCCAGTAGCGTTTGAAGGCTCAGCTTTGAGATAATTACCATTTTCACATTGCAGATTTCAAAGGATTTTTGACCAAGACGCAAAGCAAGAGATCATTTTCGAAATCATTGCCAAACCAGTCGCTGAGAGGTAGGATTTCCCAGACTCTGGTCAGCGGGCTCATGGCTTTTCATCTGTCTTCAGGCCTCGGGTAATGGTGGTAATTTGCTTCCACGTATCAATCATGCACTCTGGCTTCAGGGTGTGAAACGGTGATAGCATTAATTATTCATATCAATTGCTGTTTGTTTGCACTCAGATTGTGAGCCTTGAAGCAAACCAGAGATGCAGACAGTCCAGTGCGGGCTGGAGAAATGGCTCAGTGATTAGGAGAACTTTCTGTGTTTGCAGAGACCAGGGTTCAGTCCCCAGCACACACATGGCAGCTCACAACCTCCTGTAACTCCAGCCCCGGGGATCTAACCCCTCCTTCTGGCCTCCAAGGGCAACTACACACCCGTGTACATACTAACATGCAGGTACATACACACAAACACATAAAGAAATCCTTTAAAAGGTTCCATAAACCAAGGATTGTATAGGCTGACACTGCTCTAGGTGATGTGGCTACTGGTATTGGAAATTAAGATGGTTTTCTCGCTGTTATTTCAATGTACTTTCCTTGGTTCAATGTTTCTTTTATTATTACTATTATTTTTTAATTTTCATGTGTGCCTGTGTGGTATATATGTGTGTGTTCACATGTGTGTGTGTTTGTGTGGATGCACTTACCTATGCTTGAGAGTGTGGAAACTAGAGGTCACTGGACGTCAACATGGAGATGTCTATCTCAATGGCTTCTCTGCCTTAATTTTTTAAGATAGAGTGTCTGACTGAACCTGAAGTTCACCATTTCATAAGAAAGGCTGGCCAGTGAGCACCTAGGAACTGCCTGCTTCCTTCCCAGTGATGGGGCTGACAGCATACACTGCTGTGCCTGGCTTCTCACATGAGTGCTGGGAATCTGAACCCAGGTCCTTGTTCTCATGTGACAAGCAAGCACTTTACCCATGGAGTCATTTCCTCGGCCCCTCGGTATTTCAAACAAATGACTAGATGGACAAAGAATAAGGTTAAAAATGACACCCAGGAGGCCTAATGATGGTTGGATCTGCTCTACCTCAGGGACCTGTCAAAGCTTGGTCCTCACTTTCTAGAACCATATGTTTCAGTAACCCAGACAGTTCCGGACTGGTGACAGTAAAGAATGAAATGTGCATGCTGGTGCTGGATAATCAGACGCAAACATATTGATGTGTCTTGACAAAGTCTCCTTGGGTCTTGATCAGTGATTCTCAACCTGTGGGTGGTAACCCCTTTGGCAAACTATCTCCAAAAATATTTACATTACAATTCATAATGGTAGCAAAGTTACAGTTAGGAAGTAGCAATGGAATAGTTTTATGGTTGGGCATCACCACAACATGAGGAACTGTATTAAAGGGTCACAGCATTAGGAAGGTTGAGATCCACTGCTCTAGACAGTCATGGCCCTTGGCGAACAGCTTGTCCTTTGTGGGGAATCTTACTGGGAGCCACACTGCCAATGAGGTTGCTCTCTGATCCGGAAGCCATTGGAATGGTTCCATGGCTATCTGTCTTTACAGCTAAGATGGAAAATATCTCTGCTAAATGAGCCACCTTTCTAGTCTACCAGTTCACGTCCCTTTCTGGGGACAGTGGGAACCCATCGTTGCTCCTTGTCCCTCACATTTCTATGTATGGATCTTGCCTAAAGCAAACACTTTCTGTTTCATAAGTCTTCCTTCACTGAAAAAATACAACCAAATAGGCTTCAAGTATTTCTTCTATAACCACAACCACGAAACCTTTCTTTGGATTAAATTCAGGTTGTCCCTAGTCGGACGTCAAACGTGGCTAGAATCCATTCTTTTCAGTAATTGTTGGGTTAGGTTATTTTTCAGAGTTTTAGTCTGGCATTTTATTTTAAAAAGTTGTATTTATGTGTTTGTGTATGAATACACACATGTGTATAGGTACCCACAGAGGACAGAAGTGGACATTGGGCTCCCTGAAACTGAGGTATGGATGGTTGTGAGCTACAGTGTGGGTGCTGAGAACCAAACCAAGTCCTCTGCAAGAGCAGGACGTACTCCTGACCCGTGAACCATCTCTCCAGCCTCTAGCCTTTGTTTTATTTTGAAGCTTCCTTCACTCGTTCGTGGAGGGAAAGGTGTTTCTGTTTCCTGAGAGCCGCGTCTTCTCCTTTCCTAACTCCATTCCCCACTTTGACTCTCTGTCAAATTACAGTTTGTCTTACTGTCCTTCCAAAGAATGACAGATAGTGAAGGCCAACAGAAGCAAAGGCTTCTGGGAAATCCTTCCTGCACAAGTGGGTAGTGATGGATAGCAGCTGGCAAGACTGACTCTAGTGATGGGATTTGTAACTGACTGCCCACAGCACAGCCACACTTGAGATCCATCTTAACCAGCCGGGTGTAACTGACTGTCCACAGCACAGCCACACTTGAGATCCATCTTAACCAGCCGGGTGTAACTGACTGCCCATAGCACAGCCACACTTGAGATCCACGTTAACCAGCCGGGTGTGGCTGGGGACACAAGGGAGTCTGTCCAGTTCTTTGTCCCTTGCAGATCCAAATGTCTTCAGCTGGAGCATGAGCTCGCTTGACAGAATTTCTGTCCTCTGAATTTTGGGCTTCCCTTTCATCCCCACCCTTGAGTCATGGGTCAGAATTTACGGCATATTCCTCACTAAATAGCAACCAGATTTACTTAGAGTTGTCAGATAACAGTGAGAATACATTTATGTGTGCAACGGAGTGCTTTGACAACTTCAGAGCACTGTCCTGTGGAGAATCTCACTCAACTCATGAAGGAATCTCGTGGGGTCTCAGATACGATAACTTCAGGTGAGAAACCAGGACGCTGGGTATTTAATGGACTTTTGCCAGACCACACAGTTAGGAAGCTGTGGATGTGAGACGAGAACAGACCCACCTCTCCCCTGAGTTGACCTTCATGTTGCTTTAATCGCACTTAGCCTCTGTCACCCTTGCTAAACTCATGGACGTTACCATGTTACTGAAAGGTCATTTTGTCCAACCTCATCCCACCTCCCTCTCAGCATCATTGACCATGTTACTCGACTCTGTGCCCCTGGCAGACTAAGACACACGTTTATCTGGGGCAGTCTGTATGGGGGTGGGGAAGCAAATTTCCTGTAGCTTCCCATTTCCTGGATTTTCCCTCCTGTGATCCAAGTGTGCACAGTCTCTGACAGCCCCATAGCTCACTCACATTCAGTCACAGTTCTGTGCACTCAAATGTTAGTTCTTTTATTTGCCCCTAAAACGTATAAATACTGTTGGGAAGAAAAGAATTCGACCATATAAATTAAACCATAGTCATCATTCATTCAGTGAAATTAATTAGTTAATTAATTAATAATTCATTTTGAGATAGTCTCACTACATAGCCCTGGCTGTCCTGGTACTCTCTCGTAGACCGGGCTGGTCTCAGACTCAAACATCTGCCTGCCTCTGCCTCCTGAGCCCAGGATTAATGGTGCACCTGGCACCATGCAGTAACTACTAACAAAGTGCTCATGATGTGTCGGCCCGGACTGTAATCTTACTCTTGGGAGACTGAAGCAGGAGTTCACTACTTGAAGGCCTATGTGATCTTTCGGACTGAGAGACACACACATATGTAGATAATTAAAAAGAAAACAGTAAAATCTTATAAAAACCCTAACAAGTCTCTGTTCGTGTGTCGCCTTCCTGAGGTGGCGCACCCTGGCCACCCTTGTAAAATCTGCACGCCCCCCCACCCCACCGCCATGGCGTCCCTGATGCCCCTACCCACCCTGGTGTCCATTTTAGCCGCCGCACTTGTCGCCTGAAGTGTCTTTTCCTTGTGCACTGTGTCTGCGTCCCCTGTCCGTCGCCTCTTCCATCTGCTCCCTGGGGATCTGCAGGCACCTGTTGCAGTCACCTCAGTGGGTATCCAGCAGGTGTCTGTGGAATTAGTGACGTCTGAACTGTTAGGTAAACAGTTTCTAGTGCAGCCCAAACTGTGCACACAACAAAAGGCAAATCGCATTCTTGATTCTTTAACATGTTCACAGCTAATGTGTTTGTGTCTTATTTATTTTAATTCACAGAAATTCCCATGGAGGAGCCATGCATGCGCCATGCGCTCCTCAGGATGTTTTGTTATTGTTGCACGTTTTGAGCCATAAAGGACTTTCAGAATGCTGAAAGCTTGGTTGTAAAAAACAAAAACAGCTTAAACAGACCTCCCAGATACTTGATTCATACGTACTTGTTAAGAATATTGATTTCTAGGCTGCAGAGATGGCTCAGTGGTTAAGAGCACTTGCTGTTCTCGTAGAGGACCAAAATTCACTTCTCAGCATCCACCTGGCATCTCACAACTGCTTCTGATTCCTGCTGGGGGGGTCCTGTGCCCTCTTCTGGCCTCTTTGGGCATTGCACTCATATGCACATACACAGATGCACATGCATACACATAATGAAAAATAAATATTTATTTTAAAAGGACATTTATCTCTTCTGAGGCCCCATTTTGCCTCCATCTTAGTGTTAACAAGTACGGTGTGGTTTTTCTGGAGTGATGTCGCTTTTCCAGCTTTGGGCCTCTAGATGGTTGTGTTAGGTTTATTTTCATTCATAATGAAGTGTCCTTTATCCATGGCTCTTTAGAGATCCACACAGAGATACTAACTTGTGTTCATTTCTAAGCAGTAGAATTCAGAAATCAGCATTTCCTTTTTCTCTGATATAACTTGGTATTACTTTATCATCACCTAAGTTTTCTTTACCTTAAGACAAAAATCAGATCATTATTTTAGCTAGGAAAAAAATCTTCTATAAAAAAACAACAACCCTGAACTGTGGGCTGGGGATATAGTTCCATGGGAGAACACTTGGCTATCATATATGAGGCCCTAAATTCAATTCCCAGCAAAACACACACACACACACACACACACACACACACACACACACACACACACAACTGTTATGTACTTTAAATATACAGACTTGCATTTGTATATGTATGTATGTATGTGTGTATATGTGTATGTATTTGTGTATGTGTGTGTATATGTATATGTGTGTTTGTATGGGGGTGTGTGGTGTAATGCATTTGTATGTATGTGCACTTGTATGTGAGGGTACACATGAGTGTGGGGTTAGAGAGTGATATCTGGTGTCATCTTCTTGCTCTCCATGTCACTTTTTGAGATGGAATCTCTCACTGAACCCAAAACTAACCTGCTAGCTAGACCCAGGTATCCTCCTGCCTCAACTCTACCCAGCACTAGGATTGCAGGTACACACCTCCACACCTGGCTGTGTACATGGATGCTGTGGATCTAAACTTAGGTCACCATGCTTGTGTGGTGGGTGCTTTGCTGACGGAGCTATCCCCCAGCCCTCCAGCCGTGATTCTTTAACAGAGGGGATTGGACTGAAAGCTGTTACATTTTCCCTGTGTCTGGAAAAGGGGATGTTAATATCAGAACAACCAAATCTGGATTTCCAAGGAAGTCACCAGAATAATGAGTTGCATAAATTGCTTAGCTGAAGTTAAATATAGATTTGATGTCAAAAATTTGATTAGTAACTTTAAAAATAATTAAAAGAGTCAGTGTAGTGGCTCAAGATATACATGTGACTGAGACAGGAGGACTGCCTCAAGTCCAACCCCAACCTGGGTTGCATAATTCTGGGTGATCCTGGTCTATGGAGGTCCTGTTGGTTGATAACGGCCATAATAATAACAACAGGAGTTGAATGACTGCAGGAGGGGCGTCTGGGCAGTTCCCCTGGGCTTCAGATTGACAGGCGGGGACAGAGAAGGTCAGAGGCTCATCTCTCCAGCGAATATGTCTTTGTCAAGCTGACAGTTGACGTTAGCCGTTACACTAAGGTTGGAAGTAACTGCGGACCTTTAAACTCCTCACAGTGAGTGTCATCTGCCAGTGGCCAGAAGGTTCCCCGTAGCCACTTGCTCTGAGACCTCTCCGTTGCATCCCACACTGACAGTCTCTGTCACTGACTTCATTTGGAAGGCGTCAGATCAGAAAGCCCCTCACCCCGTGCCATCCAACCATGCATCTGTCATCCCCCTCCCCCCAACCCCCACCTCCTGCTTGCCTTCCTCTTCTGTCCATCCTCTTCTGTCCATCATGTGCCTGTCCCTCCCCCTCTTGCCCTTCCTCTTCTGTCCATCATGTGTCTGTCCCTCCCCCGCTCACCCTTCCTCTTCTGTCTAAATGACTCTTACCTACATTTGCTGAGTCACCTTCTGCCTTTGGTGCTGTTAACCTCTTTCAAAACTTCCTGTCCTGTTTCAAGTCCAACTGGTATTGTAAGAATTAATAAGCAGTAGCATTGGAGGGCCAATTAAATGTGAATTGCATGTAAATACTAAAAATTATTCAGTTTGTATCTGAGATGCAAATTTAAATGGCCACCCTGCATTTTTTTTCTCTGACATCTCTACTTTCCACTCTTGCCCTGTGATCTTGTCTCTGCATTTCGTTGTTAACATTCAAATCTGCATCGGTGGGCCGAACTGTGCAGATAGTGTCTTTGCTCCAAGGCTGCGTCTCCCTTTGCCTGCAGCTTCTTCCATCTGTCCTCTTGGTTTCCCAGCCCGACTGAGTCTTCATCTCCCTGTCCATCCATCCCTGTCCCAGGAAAACAGTGTTTATGCTTGTCACTTTGAAGTTAGCTTGAGTCCTTACCCTCGTCCTCAACATTCAGCCCAGAACTTCTTAAGTTTGGGTGGAGACCTCATGCAAGGTCATGTAACTGACTCTGAGAGTTAGGGGAAAATTGGCAACAGGAAAAGATTTCTGAATGCACTACAACCAAAAATTAGTTAGTTAATTGAAAATCAGATGTTTAGTGATTCCGATGTGTTTCTGGCAGTGTTGGCCGGTGTTACATTTCACGACTTTACTGCAGCCACATGGACTTCACCCCAGGACTTCCCTGCAGCCACATGGACTTCACCCCAGGACTTCCCTGCAGCCACATGGGCTGTACCCCAGGAATTCACTGCAGCCACATGAGCTGCACCCCAGGAATTCACTGCAGGCACCAGTGTTACATCCCAGGACTTCACTGCAGCTACATGTGTTGCATCATGTGACTGCTGTGCAGCCTTTGGTCTGAACACACAGCATGATCTCTCTACACCGTGAATGCCTTGAGGCCATTCATTGCCAACAAATGCTGAGATCGGAGACTACTGTAGGTTATACACTGTAGTATTGTAACTGAGTATACAAAGCTTTCTGCTCTTATAAAAACATAGTATTTCCATTACTGAAAATAAAGTCTTTAAACCTTTTCCAATTCTCATTCTTCAGCATGGAAGAAGTGAGCATTTGTGTGCTATTGAATTAGATTTGAATTTCATAAAAATAAGTCATTAAATGAATTTTAGCTAGCGATTAGGACCAAATTTCCCACAATTTCTAGAATGCCTCTAAACATACTTCTGCCATTTTGAACTGCATATTTATGCAGAGTGGTATTCTCAGCATTGGTAGTTATCAAGTCAATCAATATACTGAAAACTCTGAAAGCCACTGAAGATCTCTGTCTTGAACTGCCAAATTCCCAACCAAGATATAATCATTATGTAAAATTACACAAGTGCATCCTCTTCATTTGTATGCAAATATGATTTTGCCTTTAATAAATAGCAAAATTGTATTATGCCAAATAATTGTTCTTAATTTAATTTCTGGAGACTGTTGAGGTGACTCAGCAGGTAAAGGTGCTTACCAAGCAAACCTGGTAGCCAGCATTGATCCTTAAATCCATGTATGGAAAGAGAGAATCGACTCCACGAAGTTTTCTTCTAATTTTCATACTCAGGCCACACACACACACACACACACACATACACACACTCATACCCACACACATAAATCATGAACATAATAATAATAGTAATAAATAAAATGAGTTATCAGTAAATGCTTCATTTTATACTTTCTATTAACTTAAAACAGTGTTTTGTTAATTCTCTGATTTCTTTCTTATATTGAAAATAGAATTTAACATATAATATACTCTGATACAGTTTCTTCTCCCCCAGTATTTCGTTAATTCTTTGAGGATTTCATGCAGTGTATTGTGATCATGTTTGCTCCTTCTCCCCAGCTCCTCCCAGAACCCCCCTCTCCACCCTCAACTCCAACCTACCCAACTTCAGTTTTTCTTCTTTTGTAAAAACCCGTCGGTTCCCGTTTGTGTTATCTCTATAACCCGAGGCTGTACAAACTGCATGGGTCAAAAGGAAACAAGAGTGGAAACGTTTAAGAAGTCCGACCAGTCGCGTGTCCTGGAGGCTCCCTCTCACCATGCACTTTCTCTGGCCGTCTCTTCTGTCCTTCTCTTCTCCTCTGTCCTGCTGTCCCGGACCAGGCTCTCCCAGGCGGCCAGGGTGCTCGCCTGCTCAAGCATTCTCTTTTGTACCGGTTACATCGTTTTCCCTTGCACAGGGCGCAGCAGCAGCCCGCCCCAAGGGCTTTCCCGGACGGATGAGCTTTGCCTGTTCCTCTGCAGCTTGCCCCATCGCTTTACGTGAGGGTTACCTTGTTTTCGGAACACACACACCCTCAGTATGAATCATACCAGACGCTCCTTTGAGTCGGCTCTGGGTTATGTCCTTATGGTTTTTTCGATTTCATTGGTATTTGCTGCAATAGCTCCCTTTTCATTTATAATTTTAATAACCTGGGTCTTCTCTTTCTCTTGGTTAATTTGGCTAAGAGTTTGTCAGTCTTATTTATCTTTTCAAAGAACCGACCATTTCATCAATTCTTTTGAATTTTTGTCTTGTGTGGGTTTTTGTTGATTTTCTTGTTTTTATTTCACTAATTATAAACTCTGATTTTGGTTCTCTTCCAGTTTTTTAATTTTTTTTGGAGAAGTCTAGGGAATAGAGATGATATTTCATTACATGCATATATGAGATTCTCAAAAATAAATTCATTTGAAAAGCTATTCTAAGTCATGTAATCATAACTCATATAATCATTGGCTTACAAGTTACATGGCAGAACCTTTGTTCCGATGCTACCTTACAAAGTGTACCTAATTAAAAATTTAGAATTGTCCTAACCATACAAACCTCCCACAGGGAATATGACTGAGAATTGGGTGTACTTATTCACAGGGACTGGAAAGCCAGACTCTGTAGACTATCCTTCCCTTCTTCCTCTCCCTTCTTCCTCACCCTTCTTCAAATCTGTGAGGGAAGCCTGCGGATTGTGCATGCGTCTCAGAGCTTACCTGACCACACTTCTTCCATGGGCTTGGCTAGGAGGCAAAGTGCCCCAGCAGCTTCTTAGGAAATGCGAGAATGGCCACTGTTGGCTCCTGTAATACTTTCTCTTCTCCCAGACCAGAATAAACGGAACAATGAGTTCCCCGTCCCTGGCATAGGTCTAGCAGCAGGAAGATCAGGCTGTGTTGACTGAGCGGCTGTGTAGCTGGTGCATCTTTACCATCATTAGTGTCCACGTAACATAGCTAAGGCGATGCACGCCTGCTCAAGTTAAGGTGCTTAAAGCCAAGCGGGGCTGTGGCGGGGTGGTGGCACACGCCTTTAATCCCAGCACTCAGGAGGCAGAGGCAGGCGGATCTCTGTGAGTTCGAGGCCAGCCTGATTTACAGAGCGAGATCCAGGACAGGCACCAAAACAACACAGAGAAACCCTGTCTCGAAAATCCACCCCCCCCCAAAAAAAAAGTCCTCAGTAAATCCTTTAAAAAAAAGATGCTTAAAGCCATCATGTAATTTCAGTGTGTAAAAGCTGAAGCTGTTCTGTTTGTTTGTATCACTGGATTTGCTACCTGGGTCCCAGTCCCCGTTTTCTGTCCCAGCAGGCTGCTTTGTGTGGTTCCTCAGCTGCTCTGTCCTCTGAATCCCCAGATGCAGTCAATGAACTCTTCACAGACTGGCTGGGGCGTGGTTCGGGGGAGGAGCCTGCACTGCATTTCAGGAGGCAGAAGTTCCTGTTCGAAGTCAGGCGGCTCACAGCCACCCAAGTCTCCAACCCTCTCTTCCTGCCGCCACACTCTTGTGCATCCCCTATAGACTTGTACTGGGAGGTGGGAGCGGAGCAGGGTGGTGGTTCTCTCCCTGGGTGGTTCCCCCTGGTTGCCTGTTAGACTCAAGATCAGCCAGCACTCTGTACCTCTCTCCTGGATCCTGGTCACCTTCCCTTGTAAGTCCAGACCAGGTGGCAACAGAATCATCAGGGCCAGTCCCCGGTTTTAGCACTGTTCCTGTAGCTGCCCTGAACTCACATCTTTGTAAAAAAAAGCTTTCTATGAACAGAGTGCACCATCATTCCCTACTGGGATCCTTGCTAATAAATGCTTTACAGGGAGTCGTTAACTGCCCTTCGACTGGAAATGGTATTTTCATTCCCTGGAAGAAGAAAGTAAAATGAAGCAATGCTAAGGGACCTGCAAAGGTCACATAGTTAAAATGTGACAGAGCCAGGATCCCACCTCAGCGAGGTTAACTTCTTTGCACCACCACAGTATGATGAATAGGAAAGCCACTGCACTGCTGTTTAGAAAAATAGTCACTTGAAAGGATATATCAAAATGATTCCCGTTGATGACAGATAAGAACTGATCAGCCAACTTCTTCTCCACCTAGTGCTTTCATGTTTAGACTTCAAAAGGGCATTCATTCCTTACGTTGTCCGGGAAACAGGAGTGATGTTCTTTGATCTTAGGGAATAAGAAGTTCAAATCCTTCTTACTCACCACCATCCTAGAGAACAGTTCTTTGCTGTGTGTATTCTCTGAACCCTACAAGGCTTCAGCTAGCTCATCGGGTCTGGAGAGTCCAGCCTTAGGAGTTAGGATTCACTTTTCCTGGCAGGTTAGTTCCTGTGTCCCTGCAGAGTCCTCACTCCTCCTGCTCCTTACTTCTTGCTGGGCTCTGTGTCTTTCTGCTCTGCCCTGCCACAGCTGCCATTGTCCACCATGTTTGTTTGGAGCACAGCCTGTCACATTTCCTGTCCATGTGGTCTTTTACTATGACCCTGTTATTGACTACATCTGCAGAGTGTTATTGAACCTGGACTCCAAGGACCCATGGCTGCCACACTATGCTGTGTAGACTGCTCCTGGATGGCTTACCTGGCACTTGACACCTTTTTCAAGGTAACATTTTAAGAAGCCTGCCTTCATGTCTTCCTGTTTTTTAGCTGCCAATAAAGGCACAACCCAATCTGGTCCCTTTGGGACTTTTGGATCATTATAGTGCCACAGACTAAGAGCTGAAAACCATATGGGCCTTTGCTCTACACTGCTTTTAACATGCAGTTAAATTCCAGAACCCCAAAGAAGGTCTATGACTTGGTGCCCTGTTAAAAAGAGTGCATGTAAGCTGGGTAGTTGTGGTGCATGCCTTTAATCTCAGCACTCAAGAGGCAGAAACGAGGATCTCTGAGTTCGAGGCCAGCCTAGTCTACAGAGCGAGTTCCAGGACAGCTTGGGCTATACACAGAAACCCTGTCTCAAAAAACAAAACAAAACCAAAACCAAAACCCAAAACAAACCATAGCACTATGACTAAGACTGTTTATCATTTGGGAGGCTGTTGTGGAGCAAGGTCCTGTCTGTGACGGATTTGATTCCCCATCGTGTTTCCTACCGTAGGCACTTAGGTTATGGGGAAAGCTGAAGTTCTTCTCCCATCCACACTTCCTGCCTTCAATCCTTTTTGATACTGCTGCTGCTAAAACAGCCAATCCAGAGAGAACACTTGACCAGAAACTCAAACCTGGGAGTTCAAGAAATCATGTTTCTCTCCTTAGACCAGTCGCCCGACTGTTGTGTTTAAGATTTCTTCTGAACAAGCTGTCTGAGGACCACAGGATAAGCTGCCTATTAAAAGCTCTTGGCTTTATCACATGGTTTGCATAATTAACATCTTTCCCATCTTTTTATAAAGAGAAAATATTGTTAATATTGTTATGTTCATTTTTAAAGGGTTGCTCAAACAAAAGGGCAAATTCTGGTTGTGTCTACTTCTCAGGGTAACCCTCCTGGAAAACTAAAAAAATGTAGTGGTTGGTATCTATTGTTTAAGAAACATTACCATTTCGTGTAATTTGAGATACATACAGATCTATCAAGCTCAGCCCCTTACAAAATATGATTTATTCCATTGTCCTGGCAAAGATTTAAGAATAAGATGTCATGTTGAGCCATTTTGTTTACTTTCATGAAGAAGCTCTTTTATCTTCCATCCAAATAAGAAAGGATGTTTAAGCCCAGAGATGTTTTATAATCCAGCCCTCATTATAAAAGAACACAGTTTTCTAAAAAAGCTAGTCCTTAAAAATGAGTTAAGATAAAAATAGATTCATGCGGTAGATGGCTGCGTTGTGTTCATTATAAACTTGAGTGTCTTTGAGTTGAAGTCAGTACAGTTATTGTTCAAACAGAGGAAGAAAGTATGAATTCCTCTAGATGCCTGGAATGCTGACGGAGCCAGAACCATTCAACCGCCAGAGCTGCCATCAGCTCCATCTGCAGCAGCCCCACGTGGGGTCTGAGCCATGGTCAAGGAGCGGTAACCATCCCTCTACTTCCACCCATGCCCAGCACCCAGGAAAAACTCTCCCCTGCCTAAGCCCGTCCTCTCTCTGTCAGCATCTTGCCTGCTGAGTTTGTAGGAACGCTCCTGCTCACTGGGGGCCTCAAGGGTGTCCACACAATCTCCCCACATCTCTGCAGCTTGCCCACCTCCTCACTCTTGATTGCATCTCATATCTCTCTGGACTCTGAGAGTCTAGAACCTGCTATGCTCCCTTCTCTTTCCCTCAGTTTCCTTGAGTAAATACACCCAGTCAGTTCAGTACCACCTCCAGCCCCTGCCTACTCCACTCCTTGGCTTCCTTCCCACCACAGTAGCCCGAATCTCCTGTGCCCATGTTGATTGCCCAAGGCCTTGGCTCGCCTTCCCAGGTATAGGGCATTTGCAGTTTTCTTCTTTCCACATCATCACTGGTTCTTACAGTTCTGTAGGAGCATTCTCACCCTCAAATTCGTGAGGCTTTGCGGACCCGGGTTCGGATGATGTGATTTAAAAGTGGTGCACTTGGGTACCAGGTTAGTCCTGTCAGCTTGGCCAGATGCAGAATCACCTAGGAGCACACTGATGACTGTACCTTAAAAAAAAAAGATTTGGTTCCGTTTTGTGTGTGTGTGTGTGTGTGTGTGTGTGTGTGTGTGTGTGTGTGTGTGTATGCACGTGTGGACCCCCACCTGCAGAACTTAGAAGTGTCAGATCCCCTGGAGCTGGAATTTCAGGCAGTTGTGAGCCACCTTCCTCTGGAAGATCAGCATGCATTCTTAACCACGGAGCCATCTCTCCAACCCTCTACTGTGTTTCCTGAGACTTTCAACTGAGAAGAAAAGAACCACCAGAATGGAAGCAGCACCACCCCACTGACTGGGGTCTAGGGCTGAATAACATTTGGAAAAAGAAGAATGCAAGCTGAGCCCCAGCGTTCCCTGTGGTCTGCTTCCTAGATGTGGAGGTAACATGATGCGGCTCACACTCGGCAGTCATGATTTTCTTGCCACGATGTCGTGATTGATTGTATCCCCTCAAATGATGAGCCAAACTAAGCCCTTCCTCCTTAAATTACCTATCATCAGGAATTTGGCCACAGCAAGAAGAAAAGTCACTGTACAGCTTCCATACAGAGCAATGCTGCCATGTGGTATCTGCGCTGACTGTCCGCTCAGCTTCACCAACACCGGCATCCTTGTGTCCCAGCCCTGGGTGCCAGTCTCTAAAAGCCCTTTGCATGGTTGTCTCTGCTGTGAACTTGCTCTCTCCCCACCATTGGCATTAAAGGTGTCCCACCCCTGGTGGTAGAATAAGTATCCTTTATGCCCCCTTGCAGTACTGAGCCGTAAACAGAATTCTCTAGAAAGGAAGGCACAGTGAGGTATCTCACGTTTGAGAATGTAAACTTGGGCATCGGTACACACAGCACGGCTCTCCACACAAGTTGTTTCTATGTGTACCATATTAAAAGAGGCTCCTTTGTGTTTGTTTTTGTGTGTGGACATATAATTGGATATGCAAGCTAACGTTGGGCCAAGTGTGTCTTCACAAAGACGTTAGCTGTAGATTTAGCCCGTTATATTACTGCAGGACACGCTCGCTTATTTGTTTTTCTGTTTAGGAGGCTGCTGTCATTTGTTTGTAGAACATCAGACACATATAAATTCCCTTTTTGTCCCCCGTGATGAATGTCTGGCAGAAAGGACTGAGGCCTTGTATGATTTATTTTTTCAGTAATTTTCTTCTGTGGTAGACGCCACAGTGTTCTATTGCAAAGTCTCCAGAAGAGTTTCAAGTTAACTCTCTTCAAAGCGGCCCCTTTGCTTATCTCTCAAGCCTAGCAATGCTCAGGCACATCTGAGGGTTGGGAGAGTTGGCATCTGAGGGTTGGGAGAGTGGGCATCTGAGGGTTGGGACAGTGGGCATCTGAGGATTGGAGACACAGCTCAGGTTGCTGTGTGTGGGTCTAAGATGGATCTTTGTTGCTGAGTGAAATTCTGTGGTTTGGGCTGAGGAGAGTTGGTACAAAATTGTTGGTTGGTTTTCTTAGGTGCCCCTTGGGCCCCACCCACAAACTTCTTTTCAGGGTTAGCTTGGCGATCCCCACCCCGCACCAAACTCAAAGAGGAACCCAGGGGAAGTGTTGAGGTTTATACCTCAAGCCAGCACTCGTCTTAGAGCTTTACCCAGTTTTGAAAACGAATCCATCTTAGCCTCAGTTGAGATCTCCAAGGCCATTTGACCACACCACCCTTAATGTGCTATCCAAAAGATCAATTTGAAGTTATTTAAGGTTTTGAATAGCTGAGTGGCTTCCAGCAGGCTTCCATACTTGCCCTTCGTCTTGCCCCATGGTCCAAATTTGCTATGTCCATCAATACAAATTGCTTTCTGTTTGGTCCATCAAGAACCAATGGAGATATACTCAAACGCTGTGTCCCTGTCCTCTGTATCTGCTGAATCTATCAGCTTATGCTTTATGGATTTGGAGACTGTTATTAGTTTAGAATTATCTCATCTTCCTGAGATGTTTTTCTTTTATCCTAAACAGTGATCGATTTATTGCTAATAATCCTGTTTCTTAAATTCTATTTTAAAAAACAAATACAGATCTGCCATCTCTTATACAGAGCTCACACCTAAAGCATATAATACAGAATATTCTAGAACAGCACTGAAGGAGCCAAGCCAGAGCCAAGCCAGCATCAAGTAATCAAATACATTGATATACTCACAGTGGGAAACATAAAATTTGTTTTCATCTTTTTATTTTATTTTATTTTATTTAAAACCCAGCTCTCACAGTCATAGGCTTTAGCTGTGCCTCTTTATAAGTGATGTCTGGATTGTTTTCACTTTTGAATCCAAGTTTAAGTCCATTCGGTGCGGGTCAACATCTTCAAGCCTATCTGTTATATTTACATCCATTCTACTCTGTTTCCTAGTCCTTTGTTTACCATCTGGTTTGCTGACCCCATTTTTCTTATTGGTTATTTGGAAATTTTGTACTTTATATTTTTATTTAGCTTTTACTTTAGTGGCTATTTTTTAAAACTTAAGCTGGGCATGGGGTGTATGCCTGTAATCCCAACACTCAGGAGGCTGAAGCAGGTGAATCTCGAGGTTGAGGTCAAGCCTGGGATACATGGCGAGTTGCAAGTCAACTGGAGATATACAATGAGACCCCGTCACTAAGTAAACAAACAGGCAAGTGGACTAATAAGGTGATATAAAGTTTATGTGCATACTTAACTTTGTAGAGTCTGAAGATGATTAATCTAATTTTCTGATCAATGATTAACTTTAATCTCCATTTTATCGTATTGTTAAACATTTTAATTATGTCTTTTTGTATGATTCAATATAGTAATTGTTATTATTACAGAAAGTCAGTTCACGGGTGTGGTACTTGAGGGTACTGAGTCTTGCAAGCCAGCCTGAGCTACATAGCAAGATCCTGTCTCAAAATACAAAATGAGAAAACAAATTAGAGCGTGTTTGGATTTTCCAGTTTGGATTTTCCTGGGTTTACCCCAGTGCCTCCTTTGCTCCTCCGGGTTTGGAGTTCTTTGAAATCATCCCCTGCTGGCCCTTCCGGGGGGTCCATGAAGAGCTCTGTGTTGCCCTCACTGCTGTCCATGTTAGCTGGGCTGGGAAACTTTGTTTGGCATTGCTTCTCAGCCTCTTGAAGACTTGGTCACATGATCTCTTACCTTGAGCTTTTAAGAGACCTGCTTTGATCTCAAGGCACTGAGCCTTCTGACATTGCTTGTAAGGATTTTCTTATGCTGTCCACTCAAAGTGGCCTCAGTGTGGACTGATTTTTTATTTATCTCTTCATTTTGGATTGTTTCCTTACTTTCCTACAAATGTAATTATGCAGGTGAGGAACCCTCAATTAAACTTTGTGCAGAATCCGTAAGTGGATCTGAGGAGGAGTGCTCACGGGCTTTCTGAGCTGCCATGGTGGAAGAACTGGGTTCTGTTGTGCTTTCCTGCTCTGAATCAACGTATTAAGTTTGTTGTTATTGAGCTGTAGGACTTTGTATTGATCTCCGTTTCATCTTGCTGTTGGATCTAGTCTCTTCTTAAAGCTTTAAAAACATCCCAACTCAGTTACCTAGCTTATTAGTTTTACCTCCTAGCTTGGAGTTGTCTGTGAATGTGATGTGCATATTCCCTGGGTCTTCCGTAATTGCTTGGTAAAAATACTGATCAGGAGCTGTGCGTGTCTGCAGCCCCGGGGCCTGCCACTACAGCTCTGTCAGTGGACATTGGTCAGAAGTCTTTGAAAGCATCCCCAGTGCGTCCTGAATCACTGTTGGTTTCAGGGCATCTCAACATTCTGTCCCCAGTGTTTACTTTTGGTGAACTTGCTAAGCTCAGTCCAATTGAGGTCCAGCCAGCATTTCTTCAGAAGCAAGCACGTGTCCTGAGTTCTGTGTGAGCCACAGCAGAGAGAAGTAATGGAGAAGGAGCCACGGCTCCCTCCTTCATGCTTCTTGTGTCTCAGTAAAGGAGATACTCAAGCTAGCCAGAAGGTAGCCTCATGGTACTCTCTTCCTGCATTTACTGGGGGCAGCTTCTCCTTGAGCTGTAGGAGCTCAGGACTTTCACCCTGGTTCTTTTCCTGCTAAGTTAGACACAACACTTGGCTTTCTATAGCTCAGCAGTGTGTAGAGTTCATACAAGGCTAATTTCCATGTCGCTTTTCTGTGTCGGTCATTAATCCTTAATAAATTCTTGTTATTTTGCATTCCTAAAAGTTCAGAGTTTGTGACAGAGTGTGGGAAGATTGGACTTCAGGTCACTACATGTCTTCTTGTCTAACAGTTTTACCCGTGATGTCAGTGCTCATCAGAATTCCATCCTTCTTCTCCAAACTCCCTGTTGCCCTCAAGGCAGTGCAGTACAGAAGTCTGGTGTCAGTCTGGGACTTTCTGGCCTGGTCCCTTTGTGTTGACCATCTCATCGGGGTTTCCAGCCTGCTCCAAGATGCCATCTCATTTTTCTCTAACGGGGTCTTTGAACATGTATCATGCAAACTAATGGCGTAACAGGTTTAATAGAAGAGCTTAACTTGGTTAGGCACTAGCTTTGTGTCCAGGCTGCAGATTTGCTCAGCTTCTGCTTTTTGCTTTTGGGATGCCAGCTAACATCCATCGGTTGGGAAGTCCTGTCACTTTCATTCCCCACTTCCCCAGGCTCACTGCCTGTTCCATGCCTAGTTCTGGCAAGAGGATAAACTCCTGTGTGTTTTCCATTACCCCAATGTCAACATTAGTTCTGTTCTTTCCAAATTATGATTTAAAACTTGGGTAGACTTTTAAATCAGTTATCTTCTTCATGCTCATGATTTTGTGTGTGTGTGTGTGTGTGTGTGTGTGTGTGTGTGTGTGTGTGTGTTGGCCTATGTGTGCCATGGAATATGTGCACAGGCCAGGAGTCACTGCTTCCCTCCTGCTTTGCTTTGAGGCAGGATCTCTCTTGTTTTTTGTTGCTACACTGCATATGCCAGGGTTTGCTTTTCAGGTGTGTGGGGTGCGTTGAAAATAGTGTCCACTGAGTACTTAGCATGTAAGCCCTCTGTATATCCTGCTGTGAGCACATTTCCTACATGAACATCCAGGGATCTTTCCCTCATGCTTTCTCGACGTTTTACCTGTGCCTTGTGCTCTTGTCTTTATGTGTTGATGTCCTACAGCAATTAACACGATGCTTTGCGTGTGACAGACACACAACCCACATGGAATGGAAAATCCAATTAGCGACTTCGTAGATTAAAACACGCTCATAATTGCAGTTGGCACTTTCCCCAAACCGCCTGACAAGATGTGAACTTCAGGTTTGATCTCGGTGGCAACCACAGCGCCCTCATGTGGTTAGTTTGGGGACAGCCAGAGGCAGACAGTAAGAGGATCATTCAATCAGCTGCTAAATATTGACGTACTATTTCTAGGGAAGACATTTCCCTAAAGAGAGCACAGATGGGGTCTGAGAGGGAGCCATTTCCCAGGTACTTATCTTAAGTGCTGCAATCCCAGATGACGTTCTGAGTGGGGGTAAACATACTATCAAATGATTACTGTAGAGACGACGCTAGTCTTCTTGACAAACTCTGGGGCTGGGGCTTCTGCTTTCTCTGTCTCAGAAGACTTGTGAAGTTGTGAGACGTGGGCATGGAGTGAGGCAGAGTCCTACCGTCTCCTCAGAGGTCTTCAGTGAGTGACAGCTTGTTGACCCATGTCAGTAGAGGTTGTAGATAGGTTTTCCCACAAAAGGACCCTCTCCCAGCGACCCCCAGAAGAGCAGTATTCCCCACTCCTGCCTAGCCTGCTCAGGGAGGTAAACAGCATGAGCTCACCACCCTGGCACATATTCTGAGCATGCTAAGGTCCAGGTACCCAGAGCCAGCCTAGCCCGTGCCTTCCAACCTTGGCCTTGACTGGGCTGCACCAGCACCTCCTGCACCTCCCAAGGACTGGGTACACACTCTCTCCTGGGAACTGTGTCTCCTCACATCTTGTCTGAGGGAGGAAAAAAGAGTACCGTGGGGTCAGAGATTAGCTAAGCTGTGAAAAGACACCCTAGAGTATTGTTCTTAAGTAGCCAGGCACAAAGGAAGAAACAACTTCAAGGGTAAATAGACTGAGGCCAGACCTGTACAAGGGGCAGTGATTGACACTTCACAGATATATGATGTGGAAGCTTAGGGGAGGTCAGATGGCATCATCCAGGGAGAGCCTGCCCATTCTGCTGGGTGCATTCACTTGTGTGTGCTCTGTGAACATCTGCATTCAAAGAGAAAGAAGCCCTTGAGAATGACTTTTGCCCTTCTAAGAATCGGGGAGGAGGCAGGGGGATTGGAGAAGTAGAATTTGGTGTGTATGAACAGATGCTTTGTGGAGTGATTAAAAAGTGACCTTGGAAGCGTTTAGCTTGGCTTGGTTATTAAGCCTTTTCATTTATTTATTTGTCCTGGAGCTTGATTTTGCACCATCTCATGATGTCTAAGCATACATGTTGAGAGAATATTAAGAGAATAGATTTAACCTCTATTTCTCCGATCAAATGTTTGTACAAGTGTTACCTCAAAATAAATGGGTAAATAATTTTTAAGTGAATTGATTCAAGTTAACTTTCTAGCCATTAAGGAAAATAAAAAATTTTATAGTATGAAATTGCTCAGCATTTAGTCTCACAGTAAAGGTCTCAGCAATGTTTACGATGTGGGCTTTTTTCCAGGTCGGTTTAATTTTCGTAGATTTCATTTTTTTCATTACTGAAAAGAGGCTTAAATGCTATATAGTCATGGAGATGCTCTTCTGCTTTGGAGCAGAGCTTGAATATTGCTTCAAATTCTGACGGAGAGGGTTCCTTGGTTACCTCTGGCTTCTTATTTGAGGAGTTCAGAGGAAAATTCTTTTCTTGGGAGACTGCAGAGATGCGGTCAGAGGACACTATCATAAGATGAGCGTCTTTTGGGGAGAGGACACCTTCTCATCACAGAAGGGCTCAAGCAAAGGTGGAACTGTCTTCTGGGGAAGGCTGGGGAGTGGCAGGTCTCTGTCACCGTGAGATGTTCAGGATGGGAGATTTGCTGAGGGTCCTCAAGGATCCACAGCAAAGACCAGAGCTGGTTCAGGTTGTCAACATACACTTTTTACCTCATCAAGTTGGTGCCTAACCTCACCTTACACATTCTGCTCGTGAAAATAGAACCAGCAAAGGAAGCCACTCTTGGGCTGAGGAGATTGCTCAGGTGGTACAGTACCAGCCACACAGCAGTGGGGCCTGGGCCGGGAATCCCTGAAAGTGTCTGTGCAGCTTGTAATCCCAGCGCCGGGAGAATGGAGGGTCATGGGAGCTCGCTGGCCAGCCAGCCCAGCTGAATGGGTGAGCTTCAGCTTTAGTGGGAGACCTTGCCTCAAAAATAAAGAAATATATAAAAAAGATGGAGTCCACAGTAGCAGACACCAGATGTTGACCTCTGGCGTCCACATGGGTACACACCCACACTAAGAATTACATATACCATGTGTGCCACCCACCTCCACATATATCACAACCACTCGTGATTATTTAATACACAGTTGATCACGTTCCTACTTCTTCGTAGTTTTTAAGTAGGAAAAGAGGATCTGTTCAAGTCCTGAAGAACATACCAGATGGTGGCTTCACCTTTTACGCTCAGGACTTGAACTTGGGGAGAGAACATAAATGTCTGATCCATTTCTTTGTGCCCCAGCTCCTGCACATAGCCGGCTCTCATCACTCCTTACATGTCTAATTCAAGCATGGTTTAAATGTTTTTACATGAAGTCGACTCTCACGGAAAGCATTGTGCATTCTGAGTCCTGCAGGCCCAGATCTCCCTCTAAACGCCCCGAGAAGACCCTCCAGCCACAGCTCTTTGCACAGGCAGCCTCCGGTCTCAGAATCAAGGCTGCCATCATGTGGGGAAATCAAAGGTAATTGTGGTGCCATTGTCTGAGGCTGGGTGGCATTTCTAGAAATGAGAATCTCAGCCTACATTACCCCCTTTCTTTTCTTTGGGACTTACACCAAGATGCTCACAAGTTCCAGCTTGAGCTCTCTGCTCTGCTTGGCCTTGCACTGATGACCAGGTGACCCCTGGTCCCCTTTCCTGCTTCTTGTTACCTATGGCAGCTGTGACATGTGAAATCATATCATATACAGGATGCTGTTGTGCTCCAAGCAGCTGGTAAGCACTGTGATCTTAGTTCCTTGCATTAGAAGGTGAGCCCAGGAGGGCTGGGGCCCAGTCTGGCCCGGGCCCTGCTACATTCAGAGCTCCTGGAGTGGTGCTCTGCTCACACAGCACAGGACAAGCCCTTTCAGCATGCACGTCCATCACTCAGGCTAAAGCGGTGCTGACTGAATTGCTTTAGATTCTCCCCTGAGACAGAATTTTCTTATCCGATGTGAAACTCCCTCTTCCTGCTCCTGTGTTTAACCTCCATCATCAAGTGTTGTCTTCAATCCACACCTTTAAGGAGAGCTGAATTGCACAATTTTTTTTAAGATTTATTTATTTTTATTTATGGGTGTGCATGTGTGTCTGTGTGAGCATTGCACCTGAGTGAGTACCCACAGAGGCCAGCGAGGGCATTGGGTCCCTGGAACCGGAGCTGCAGGCAGTTGCTCAACCACCCGGTACTAGCACTAGGGATTGAACTTCAGCCCTATGTGAGAGCAGTCCTGGATTTTAACCTCTGTGCCACCTCTCCAGCTCCAGAACTGTTGTTTATACATGCTACATGTATGCATGTGTGCACATGCTCATGTGTGTGCAGGTGCATATGGAGGCCAGAAGATGGTCTTGGTTTTCATCCTCTGCCTCCTTCATTGGCCTGGACGGACTGGACAGTGAGTGCCGGACTCCACCTGTCTCAACACCCCCCAGCTCTGGGATGACAATCACACACTATTACACCAAGCTTTTTGTGTGTTCTGGGGCCTGAACTTAGGTCCTCAAGCCTGCCAGACAAGCACTTCCCCAACTGAGCATCTTCCCAGCCATGACCATCCTTTAAAGCAGTTATTCTTCGAGATGATTTCTGCTTCTGCTCCTGCTTGTCATTGCCTCCCTCGGGCTTAGAAGTGGCTGCCTAACCTGTGAGGGCCACACTGCATGTGAGGGCCACACTGCATGTGAGGGTCACACTGCATGTGAGGAGCTACACTGCATGTGAGGGCCACACTGCATGTGAGCGCCACACTGCATTAGAGGAGCCACACTGCATGTGAGTGCCACACTGCATTAGAGGAGCCACACTGCATGTGAGGGCCATACTGCATGTGAGGAGCTATGCTGCATGTGAGTGCCACACTGCATGCAAGGGCCACACTGCTGGCTCCTAGTGGTGAGTAGTGGTGAGGAAAGCTTCCTCCTGAGTCATGTCCAAGGCATCTTAGTTTATTTCTCATTCTACAGTTTATGGCCCAACTCTTGACATCCCTTCCAATAGCCCATTTGTAACCACTGTCAGGGAACTTACAGTTCTTAGTGTCCAGTCTGCTCTGGATATCTTTTTTTTTTCTGTCTACAAATGCTCTAGAACAGAACACAGGTTCTTCCTCTGGTGCTGGTGAACATGCACTCCAATGTCTGAGAAAACTGCGAAGTTGAAGCTGCGTGACGGGAATGTGGTGTGGTTTTGTTTTGTTTGATCTCTGAGGACACTGAGATCAACCAGGCAGGAAAGTCTCTTCTAGGTTGCTTTCTGTTGCTGTAATAATAAAACACTCTGACAAAGCAACTGTGGGAAGACAAGGTTTATTAAGCTCACACTTCCAGGTCATCGTCCGTCATGGAGGTAACCAGGGCAAGAACTCAGAGGCAGGCTCTCGGGAGAAGGCTGATCTGTACCTTACTCTCTGGCTTATGCACTGGCTCATGTCAAGCCTGCGTTCTTATACAGCCTACATCCACCACCTAGGAAAGGTGCCGCCCACTTGATCAATCTTTAATCAAGACAATCTTCCATAAGCTTGGCCACAGACCATGATCAAGGCAATTCTTCAGTTGAGGCCTCCTCTTCCCAGGTGACTCTAGGTTGTCAAGTTGACAAAAAACAAAAACAAAACAACAACCAAAAAAAAAAAAACCAAACCAGGACAAAACCCATACTTTACTAGGGTCTGCTTCTAAGATTTTCTTGTTGAAGGGAATTTTATAAAGTTCTCCTCTTTAATTAGGTTTAAAGCTACGATTGAATTTATTAAGCTATTCATTCCCGAACCTACCCCAGCCTAAACGGCTTATTTTTCTATTTTAGAACAAGTCATTATTATGTGAGAACTGCCTCTTTCATATATTACCTTACTGGCGTTTGGTTAATTCAAGTCTAACAGTTGAAATTTCCCTGAACAATTAGTTCTCATCTCAATTAAGGTAATTCAATTCCCACAAGCATTTTAAACCCCATTTACACATTTACTATAACTGAGTTTTGCAAGCATCTCCCATGCCTGACAGAGCCAACTTTCAAGCCTAACAAATGATTATTCTAAGCAAGTAAGCAACTAAGAAATACTGGCAGTCAGACATAGGCATGCAGTAAGTCGGCTCTCTCAACATTATTTCCAATAGTAAATCAAATATACAGAAACCCTTCAACTTAATATCAGAAGTCTGAACTCAATTACACATTTTAAATTGAAATCATAATCTCTTTAAGTATTTCAAACTGTTAAAACAAGCTAGAGCAGCCCAGGGATGCAGAGATCTCTCTTCTATGTGGCTCAGGAAAAGTATTAAGGATCTGAGTTTGACTTTATTTATGTATATTCTTATTCTGTAAACTTGCCTGTGCCACACAGCTGAAGTCAACTGATGTGTTGTCTTAGGATGGCTAGATTTCCTAGGTTGAAAGCTCAGAATATCAGCACCATAGATTCCGGGCTGGCTTGTGCTTCTCGGAGATGCCTTCTGGCTGCTGGGTGAAGAAAACTGAGGATGTTGGAGAATGTCGGTTGGTGTCAACGCCTTGGTTCTGTGTAACTAACCCCTCATCAGCTTCTCTGGGGGTCCTTCTCAGTAGCTCTCCCAGGTTGCTCCTTATTAGCCCCGACACTTCGTTTACACCCTTCTCTCCTATTCTTCTACTATGAGCCCCTTTAATTCCTTTCCCTTCAGATCCTGGTCCTCCGAGCCGCATTTCCAAAGGTGCACTGGACTTCAGAGCCATCTGGAGCACTCAGAGAATGACATCACACAGCCATGCTTTAAGTTCTGAGTAAATGATCTAATTTGATGACACTCAAGTGGATGCCAAGATGGGAGGGGTTCCCATCTGTGTGTTTGGTGTCAACTTGACACAAGCTAGAGTCATCTGAGAGAAGGGAGCCTCAAATGGGGAAAGGCCTCCATAAGATCAGGCTGTAGACAAGCCTTTTCTTAATTCGTGATTGTTGTGGTAGGGCCCAGTGCATGGTGGGTGAGGCCACCCCCAGGATCGTGGTCCTGGGCTCTAGAAAGCAAGGGGAGCCGGGTGGTGGTGGCACACACCTTTAATCCCAGCACTCGGGAGGCAGAGCCAGGTGAATCTCTGTGAGTTCGAGGCCAGCCTGGTCTACGGAGTGAGTTCCAGGAAAGGCACAAAGCTACACAGAGAAACCCTGTCTCGGAAAAAAAAAAAAAAAGAAAAAAAAGAAAAGAAAAGTAAGAAAGCAGGCAGAGCCAGCCCTGGGAAGCAAGCCAGTAAGCAGCTCCTGCCTCCAGGATCCTTTCCTGACGTCCCTCGGTGGTGGACTGTTACCTCTTTCCTAGCTTTGGTCATGGTGTTTCAGCACAGCAATAGAAACCCTAAGTAGGACACCACCCAGGTTTTAGACAAGGCTGTGCCCTGTGTAGGTGCTGACTGAGCTCCTGAGTTTTCCTGCTCTGCCTTATCCTGTACTTAGGACAGTGCTTTGGAAGGGACCCTATAAAGGTCTGTTTGAATAAATGCATGAAGCAATGGAGGAATGAAGGAAGAAATAGAAGGCCTTCAATACATTTTTTATTAGAGATTTTAATGAAATATTTAATATTGCATGCATGAACTTATGGGAAAATATGAGATAAGCCAGTTCAAAGAACAGTCAAAGGTCAGCCACTTATTTGAGTCAAAGTAAACTCTAGAAAACACAGTTTTACCAATTCAGATCATCGTGTGGCTAAGCTAATCAGCCATGACCTGACTATCCATCGATGGCGACAAGAGCAGTTACTTTTCTGTGGCTGCAACACAACACAATACCGGACGAGAAGCAACTTACCAGAGGAAAGCATTGTTGGCTCACATTCCAGAGGGGATAGCTCTGTGGTGGTCGGGGATGACTGGCGCTGGTCACATGACACCAGCTGGGCAGTCACAAAGTCAGGAGGTCACATGTCACATACACAGGAAGCAGAGGAGAGCAGGGAGCGGGGCTAGGCTGTGAAACCTCCAAGCCTGCGCTTTTGACATACTTCCTCCAGCAAGGCTTCCTGCTAAAGTTCCATAACCTCCCTCAACAGCACCACCAGCTGGCGATCAAGTGTTCGGCCGTATGAACCTATGGGGGATGTTTCTCATTCAAACCCCCACAGTAACAAACAAGTTTGACTCCCCACTGACCAGCTCAGCAGCATATGTGGAATGGGTCTTTTTCTGTGGTGTGCTGTAATGTTGACCTTAGCCTTGTCATGTTTAAAGAGGGAAAAGGAAGTAGGTTAATGACATGATAGTCCCATCTATCTATATATTATCTATACTGTGTAAACCAGGACATGTATTTTCTACATGCAGCACTTTCTTGGCCCATGTACCCTTAAATAACTGTTGGGAAATTCCTATAAAACACATATAGAATTGGTCTTATTGTATACACCCTTATATAGACTATTCCCTCCTCAAGTCACACTGGGGCCCGTCTTCCGGTTTATATTTCAGCACAACGGATTTACTGGAGATATTAGGAGATTTCTTGACAGGGTTGTTTAATACTAGGAGTTATGAGGAGCAATTGTGAATTCTGTTGGCAGACTCTGAATATAGTTCAATTTCTCCTCTGTCCAGGCCAGTTTGGGTGGGCTCATCTAAAGAGCAGGCTGGTCCTCAAGACCCAGAGTTTGTGTGACTCTTTGTAACTCAGAAGAGAGCCGCAGTTCTTAAGT
>CABHPQ010171988.1:12064-54038 GCA_902168405.1 Peromyscus aztecus | reverse complement strand
CATCTCCCAGGTAGGCTGCTGGGGAGAGGCTGGGCACATGAAGACTGCAAAATCCTAGCTGTGGGCAGTGCAGCCCTTCACAGCCCTTGACTTCTTGGTATTTCAATGTACCCTCTCTCTTTCTTGCCTTTGCTTTGTGTTGTAACAATCTGTCAAATGAGTATCTTCCCTGGGGCTGTGACTTCTGAGATGGAGAGCCTCATAGTGCACTTGCAGGCTACTACTGTATCAAAGTCATTCTCCATGTTACAGGGCGGGCCAAGAGTCCCAGAAGAAGACACTGGTGTCAGGATAACTGTACACTTTTTTCCCTAGGAATATTTAGAAGACCAGAATGGGATCTTAGAGGAAGATAAAAGAGACATGCTATATGTTTTTTATCTTTGTAACTACAAACAAGAAACCCAAGACTCATAAATAACGTAAAATAATTTGCGTGGTTGTTTGACTATTCTGACTCCGGCTTAATGCTTATTATTTTAAGCTACATTAGAAAGTAGCTTCCTTGGAAAGTCATTAGTGTGAATCAGCAGTGCTGATAAAAATGATAAAGTTTTTATGAGGAAAAAATTAACTTGAGCTCAGGCTTGTATTTCACTTGATGAAAACGCGCAGCTCTTCTCTTCCACACAAACACTGAAGGCATAACATTAAAGATGTCCGTCACGTGCCAGTCGGAGCCTGGCCTTTCTTTGTGCATGTTGCTCTGTTGCGCCTTATCAAAAGAATCCCATTTCACAGAGGCAAGTAGTTGTGGAACCAGTTCTCTGTAATGGTGTAGGCTACAGTCTCTGGATAAATCGCCATGGAGCAGAGCATAGCCAGAAGGTCGGAGGCAAAGAAGTGAGACTCTTACCCACAGGTGATTTGGTGACAATGTATAGCGATTGCTCACGTTTCTTATGAACACGATAATAAAAGAGAATACCCGTATTTGCAACAGGGCATCAGTCTGGAACAAGACCTCCTCCTTTGATGGGCTGGGCATTCTCTTGTCATTGTGCAAGCTGTACCAAGCAGATGAGCCCAATCTTAGCCTGGCACTGAGCCAAGCCTGGCTTCTTGAGCAACTCAGATCATTCTTCCTGCTTAGAGATTGGCAGGCACCGTTTTCCGAAAGGCTGGCACAGAGCTACTCCTTACACAGTCAAAAGCCTATCGACTAGTTCAACCATCCGAGGACCTGGCATTTGACTCCATCTGCTGATGTCAAAGATGGAGGTGGAAATACAAAGATGGAGGTGTGGGCTGAAATGTTATAGTCTTCTTACCCTAACTTCATAGATAACTTTTCTACCAAGTCCTACAGATGATCTCACTTGTATATGTACTATGGATTATTTTTACATTTTGGGACTCTAATTTTCAGTTTTATGTTTGGGGGACTTGAAGATGAGGTGTTTAGCAGATCATTATAATAGGTGCAAATTAGTCTCTAAAAATACCTGCTGCTGCCGCCGCCGTGGGTTTCTATAGACACCATCTGAAACCAGGTAGTGTTACAGCAGCACCCTCCCTGCAGAATAATGAGACAGTTCTATTTCCACAGGAACTGCCAAGGCGCCTGTTTACTGCATAGTCTCAGGCTTCTCCCCAGTGTGTTTTATGCCCAAGGCAAGATGAAATTTGCATGCTGCAGAAAATTAGCAACTGATGCACAGGTAGTGATGTCTACATGGTTTCTTCTCCAATTGTTTATATCCTTAATGACAGTTTTACCTCCACTTCAGGGGGTAGGGGGAACTAATGAGACTTTCCAAATTTCCAAATAAAATCAAACAGGTTTTCCAAGAGAAGGTCAGAGTAGCACAAAGTAAATGTGTATGTGTGTGTGTGTGTGTGTGTGTGTGCGCGCGTGCGCGCGCTCCTGTGTGTGTGCATGCATGGATATAACAGGTAGGTGGGATAAAGAGCATGCTTCCCCTTTGACCTTTAGATCTTCGAGTAGCCCTGATCATCTTTCCTATCAATATAGATGCATTTAGCTAAAGGACTCCATGGAATCTCTGACAATTTTAAAAAAAAAAAAGTCTATCATTTACTCCTCTCCAGTGGGGGTGGTTGATTCAAACCAGTTGGAAAGGTGACCTCTAGTGGACAATTGAGTTTATTCAATCAGTTTCAACTAGGAATAGGGTAACAAAACAAAAGTCCCTCAAAGGTAAGATATGAATCTAATGACATCTCAAAGATGTCTTAAGAAACAATAATAATGTAAGCACACAAGTCTTCAGTCATGTTAGTAAAGAATTATGAAGTTTATATCATATGGATATGTCCAGAGTTTCAGGGCATTCTTGGATGCTTCTATAGTTTATATGGCCTTGGACCAGGCTTCAAAGAAGTATTTGGAGTTCAAGGTCATTTTGGTCACATAGTACAAAGGCAGCCTGGGCTCCCTAAGACCCTCTCACAAAACAAAACAACCATTTCTGGGCTTGACTATATATATATTTTCCTTGGTCAACTGTTTGATACCTAAGGCCCTCTATTTCCTAATGTATAAAACAGGCTCACGTGCCCTCTCCCCTTTGGGGGCGATGAGAAGACTGTATTTTAAAGTCCAGTTGGTATTATAGCCTGAGTTTTCCAAATTTGCAATACAAAATTCATATCACAATCTATGTTTTATGCATAGCATTGGATGAGTAAAAAAAACCACTAGACTTCAAGTAAAGGCAAATTTCATTAAGGTAAAATCAGTTACTATTTTTTGTGTGTCTGTGAATTTTATGTGTGCATACACTCAGGTGTGTAAGTACAGGTACATGTGTCATAGCATTGACGTGGAAGTCAGGGGACAACCTTGGGTCTTGGTCCTCGCCTTCCACCTCGTTTGAAACAGGGTCTCTCCTTCCTTGTTCTCCGTGGTGTACACCAGGCTGGCCCAGGAGCTTCCGAGGTCCACTCTGCACTTCTCATCTTGTTTTAGGAGCACTGAGATTACAGATGTAAGTTACTAAGACCAGATTTTCCACGGGTTCCTGGAACCTGAACATATGCCCTCACGTTTCCATGGCAAACGCTTTGTCCACAGAGCCATCCTAGCCCTCAGTTACTATTTTATCACCAGGGTGGGACATAATGATATATGATTAAAGTGTTAATATAGGCTCTAAGGAATTATTAAAACTCATCAATGGCCCTTAAAGATACTTTTTTTAAAATGCAGGAGTACTGTCGAAACCCTTATTTACCATGGGATGGCACCCAAGAGTTTCTTCAGGAATGTTCTCTGTCAGCTCTCTTGGACCCCTTAGGCAACAACATGGACTGATTTCTCAATCCTCCCCAGTCTCCTGGCCTCACCTGATTTTAGCTTAGAACAAACACTAGTCTGAAAGTTTTTCCAATGTGTAACAAAATTGCCTGAAACACATTTAATGATCTAATTAAGTTGCATAACTTAAAGCGACTGAACAAAGATGCTCCTCCTGACGTAGACTCTTATCTTCCGAGGGTGTGAAAGTGTTGGTTAGGAAATGATGTGCTTGGAACAGCTCTGGAAGGAAGGTGAGCTCAGAGGAGGGTGACACCAGTCATTCATGGACAGTTCTGAAGCATTCAAGTGAATCAGAACGTTAATTCCAACTCCTCTAAAATTCAAATTTAAACCAGTTTCCTCTGAGAATGGCAAAGACAGACTCTTTAGACACACAACCTGGGCCCCTATGATGCTCACTTGCAGAAACTTCAGGGCTTCTTCATTTTTACCAACGATGCCAAGGCTGAAATTAACAGCCTTTTTGAGGCCCAGTGTTCTGTGGATAATCCTGCTTTACTCTGAAATGTCTCCTCTCTCCTCATGAGCTGACACTGAGGGAGGGGCCGGGCTGTTTTTATTCTCTGTATGGGTGTGGGTACCTGCATGGGCAGGGCAGAAGTGACTTCTGGTATCTTCCTCAACTGCTTCCCACCTGATTGTTTGAGTCAGGGTCTCTCATAGAACCCGACTGTCACGGAAGAGGCTGGCCAGGGAGCAATCCTGGGGTGCTCCAGTCTTGTCTTCTGTAGCACTGGGACTGTGGCATCCACGTTTCCAACCCCTCCCCTTCTGCCAGGGGATGCCGAGGACTGAACTCAGGCCCTCATGATTGTACGGCAAACGCTTGGCCACCTGAGCCATCTCTCTAGCCTGTTTTCACTCTTGATCTCAACCAATGAGCGGACACACTAGACGAAGAGGCATGAGCCACTGTGCCAGCACCTCCACCCGTCCTCTCCCTTCACGGCTGTCACCCGTCCTGACCACACGTGATGAGCAGCTGAAGGCATTTGCTTTGCAGACATCAGTGGAAGCACGCTGATGAGAGTGTAATGCTGCCCAGGATTCCCACAATCAAATGCCGTTCCCAGAGCACAGAAGAGATTTCTTTCTTTCGGGGAGCTGTCACCACAAGTGCAGCAATCAGACTTTCAGCCCTATTTTTTGATGGCATAAATTTATAAAAATACCATTTAGAAAGAAACGTAAGCCCACTACTTGCCTTGCTCCCCGGACTTCATAATTTCTTGCTTCTTGATTTAGTTTGCAGGGTTATAAAACATTAAGGGCTGGCAGCCTTACCCTCGCAAATTAAATATACTTCTCAAACCATAACAGATGACGTCACATCTTGGTTTAAACCTTCAGTCATTTCCCGCAACACTTATGATCGCATCTTAAACCCTAGCACTGAGTTCACCTCCAGACTTCCTTGTCGCATCTCATTTTTTTTTTTTTGTTTTGTTTTCTTTTGTTTTTTGAGACAAGGGTGTCTCTGTAGCTTTGCGCCTTTCCTGGAACTCACTTTGCAGACCAGGCTGGCCTCGAACTCACAGAGATCCGCCTGCCTCTGCCTCCCGAATGCTGGGATTAAAAGCGTGCGCCACCACTGCCCGGCCCTTGTCACATCTCAAAATCTTGCTCACTCCCGCAGCTTGGATCCTAAACATCCGCCAAAGCTTTAAAGGCTTGGTTACCAGTTTGTAGCTCTTTGGAACTGAAGGATACTTTAGCACCTAATGGAAGGAAATGAGGTCCTTGGGAGGGAGCCCTTGAAGGGGTTATTAGGATCCTGGTCCCTTCCTGTCTCTATCCTTTTTGCATCCTGGGCACCAAGAGGTGAAAAGACCTCCTTTGCTTTGCCACCACAGGGCCAAGTAACCATACACTGAACACTTTGAAAATGGGAGTAAAAGTAAACCTTTCCGTTTATCTGTTGATTTCCTCGGGCACTTTGTCAGAGTGATGCAAAGTGAACATACTCACCATGCTGTAGGCCACTGGTGGCCTGTGGATGCCCAGGAAAAGCCAGGCTTGGGCCTGCTCAGGGTCTTCACACAGGCTGCTTCTTACCCTGGACACTAGTCCCCCACCACCCACCATACAAGCCATTTTTACCGCTTTAAGCTGAAGTCTTTCCCTAGCCCCTATTTGAAATAAGGTTTTATTGGGTTTCTTCCTCAGAGCGCAGAACAACATGTAACTCATCAGTCGCCTTGGAGATGCATAGTGTTGAACTGCTTCACGAGACAGCCAAGTCCTACAGATCATATCTATCATCTTACATCTAGCATCTAGCAGTACCAGACATCCAGTAGGGATCCATGAATATCTGAATGAGCTAATGAACACAGATCCCAGGTAGCCAGCTGTTAGTACTGCAATGTAGTCAAGCTGTCCAAGTGGCTACTGGCTTGTCTGAACTCAGCCGAGGCTCACCTGGGAGCCAAGCGGCCGACTGCCAGCTTGGAACGAAGCCTGGGAGGCATTTTGGCCACAATTCCCTCTTCACTTTGAGCTGTGGTGATGGCAGGCTCTAGGGGGACCCCCTAACTTTACAGATCTGCCTACCACAGGGCCAAGACTGACTGGATCAGCTGGAACTAAGGGCTAATAACTGTTTTACAGGATTTCAAGTAAGGTTAACAGTTACTAAGCTGCAGGAGCTGACTGCTCCCAATTTAATATCAAATTAGCAAGTAGAAAGAGACGGGTTATGAAGTCTTCCCCCTTCCCTCTCTGGTTTGCCACTGTAAGGGATGGATATTTGGTTGCAAGGGATAACCTGGTAAAATAAGCAACTGACTTACTACTGCCAACTTGCATACCCTCCCAAAGCACACTGATAAATATAAAGTCAATTCTCACCTTAAAGAATGATGAAGTACCCCAAGCGACTTTCTAATCAAGAGAATAGAATGCCAGGAGACCAGTTTGAAGATAACCTGGGCTTGTGAAAGATGGATACTTTTATATTTGCCTGCTGACTATGGAGGTGTAGGGTACATTTTAAAAAGGAGATAAAAATAATAAAGAAAGAGAACAAACTGACTGCTAAAACTAAGGTAAAATCTATAGTTCAAGCTGTGGCTTTCCATAAAATATTCTAATGTGTTATAGTGAGCATGGCTTGTGTATCTCTGATCCATATTCTCTTTCTTTTCTTGGTGTGTGTGTGTGTGTGTGTGTGTGTGTGTGTGTGTGTACACCTATGTCAAGTATGTTCCTTAATCACTCTCCACCATAATTTTTGGGACAGTGGCTCTCACTGAACTTGGAGCTTGCTGATTCAGCTGGACTGGCTGGCCAGCAAGCCCCAGGGACCAGCCTGTCTCTCCCTCCAAGGGGCATGAATTATAAGAGAACACTGGCATGTATGGTTTTTAAACCCAAGTTTTAGGGGGTCAGACTCAGGTCTTTATGCTTGTATGACAAGCACTTGACCCTTTGAGCCGTCTCCCCAGCTCCCACATTCTCTCTGTAGAAAATGGTTTCTGTCCTCACCACAGCTCCACCAGAAAGAACTACTGAGGGTGGAGTCCTCACCCTCCAGGATGTGGCAACAGGTTAGACATGGATCTGAATTTGGTTCAGTGAGTGCAGACCTGGCTGGGCTGCCTAAAAGCTTTGTGGACTCTTTGTTAACATCAGTCCCCACGATCTCGGTTTGATGGCTACACCTGGGGAGGGACTCTGGGTTTTTTCCGGATGATGAGTAGGTTAGAATCCTGTCTATCTGTATGCGCCCCTGCTCAGCTCTGCCCCTGTTATCTTCTTGAGATAACACACTACAGGAAATCGATGTTGCTTGTGCAAACAGGAGAGCTCCCAAATCCAGGCAAGAAATGCTCTGGAGGAAGGATTTAGTGCTCTGCTGTGACGGGCAGTCCAGTCACGCTTTGCTTTTAGTTTTTAGATTTTCGGATTTTCAGTTATTTTCAATAACTTTCAGATATTCAACTAGAATATAGGAATCATGGTAACAGATTCTTCTGAAAGACATTCTAGTCTTTCATTCTGAAAAAAAAAGTGATGAAATATTGGAAGTCCATCATAAGATTTAATGCACACTCAGTTATTTTCTTATTTACAAATGACACAGTGATGGTGCTTTTCATTATTTTTAAAATACCCTTTGTCTTAGTTATTTTCCTATTGCTGTGAGGAGACACTGTAGCTAGAGTTTTCCTGCCTGGCCCACGGTCAGGATAAATCTCTTTCACCTGCCAGTCCCACAGCCGCTCAGACCCAACCAAGTAAACACAGAGGCTTATATTGCTTACAAACTGTATGGCCATGGCAGGCTTCTTGCTAACTTTTCTTATAGCTTAAATTAATCCATTTCTATACATCTATACCTTGCCACATGGCTCGTGGCTTACCGGCATCTTTACATGCTGCTTGTCCTGGCGGTGGCTGGCAGAGAGTCCCTCTGCCTTCCTTTTATTCTCTTTGTTAGTCCCGCCTACACTTCCTGCCTAGCCACAGGCCAATCAGTGTTTTATTAGCAACACATTTGCCATACAGAACATCCCACAGCAAGACACCATGACCAAGGCATTTAATTTGGGGGTTCACAGTTCCAGAGAGCTAGTCCATGATCATCATGGGGGGGGCATGGTGGTGGGAGCAGGAGCTGACTGGTCATACTGTGTCTGATGTCAGAAAGGGAATGAGGAACATCGCTGGTCAGCTCCCTTTCTTCTTCTGATTCAGGCTGGGATCCGAACCCACGGAATGGAGTTCTTCACGTTTAGAGTGGGTCTTCCTACCTCCATTAAACCCATCTAGAAACTGCCTCCCTGATACGTCGTCAAATGAGGAATAATTTGATTAACCACCACAGTCTAGAAAAGAAAACAAGTCTTGATTTTTGGGCATGCAAACACCCATGCAAAGAAAGAATTTCCCTCAGAGCAAATGAAACTCAAGAGAGAGCTGAGGGAGAGCATAGAGCTAACCTCTACCAAGCACCTCCCACTGGCCAGCTCCTGAGTCTCCAGCTGGCCTTGCATCACCACCATTTTTTCTTGCTCTAACATTGACACATCTCCCCATTCTGGAGTCTATGGCCCATCACTGTAACCCCCCACTTGGGCTCGCCTTCCCCTCACTCTCCACACTCATTGGGTTAAATCCCACCAGGTACTCTGTGTCAGCGCTCAGGCTGACAGGGATGGCTAGAGAAAAGTGTACAGTCGCACTAACTACTCTTTCTCTCAACTCATGGCTGCTACCTTCCACTTCGCCCTCGGGTGTATTTCCCTAGTCCAATCACTCCATGATCTCCTAGACAACCACAAAACTCTCTGAAAGAAAGAGCCGAGTCGGCCATTTTTCTCTCTGCCCTTTATTTTCCTTTGAACACTTGCCAACCAAGCTGTCCACAAGCAACTGCCATATACCTTCCTAAACCCCACATCAGCACATCGTCTTCCTTGTGTCAGATTCTCCAGCAGGACTCAACCCCGTCAGCGTCTGAGGCTCGCAGCTTCCTCTGGTCCTTTCCTGAGGTAAAGGCCTCGTCTCTGGTGGCCGCTCCTCATTTCTCGCGCTCTTAATGCACAAGAACTTCCGGTCCAATATGGCCGCCGCCAGCTACGTGTGCCTATTTAAGTTAAATCAAGTGAACCATTGTGTTCTTTGGCTGTACACGTCGCGTTTTAAGTGCTCCAGAGCTACATGGCTCTAGTGGCTGGGGGGACTGGACAATACAAGGAACATTTCTGTTTATCACTGAGTGTCCTACAGGACATAGCTATACTAGATTATCTGAGGCGTGTGTGTGTGTGTGTGTGTGTGTGTGTGTGTGTTCCCTCTCTGAAGCACCTTTCATTTCTTCCCCAGTGACTTCCAGACTCCGGTCTCTCCTGGACATTTCTCTGAACTCCAGACCCCTTTACCCTACAGCCTACACGATTCCACTCGCAGATCTCAAGCCTGTCTTAAGTCTGTGAAGCTTAAAGCAAGCTCCCAGCCTCTCCTGACCTCTGACCTCCTCAAACTCCTGCTCACATAGTCTTTCCCCTTTCAGGGTAAGCTTCTGGTGCGGTGTGAGAATCATCCTGGACTCTTCCCTGCCCCTCTTCCCACAATCTAGGAGCCAGACTTCTTTGACTGACCCTTCAGAAGCCCTTGGAGTTATCCGATGCCACCATCTTTCCCTGGATGATCGCCCAAGTTTCCCTCCCAGGCTCCCTGACTCTGCCCTTCCAACTTCCCCTACCTTGGCCCAGTCTCAGCAAAATAACCCGAACAGAGCAAGATAATCTGATTCTATCACTTCTCTTCAAAATTTTCCCATAGCTACCATCTCTCTGAGCAGACACCAAGGCTCAGGTGGGAGGAGCCTGTGCCACCTGCCCCCCCCCCCCCCAGCACCGATGAGATCTCATCTTCCTCCTGCTCAGAATGGCCCAAAGCCTTCTGCAGCCGTCCTCAGTACAGCTGAGCACTGTGCTGGGTCTGCCAGGGAGTTTTGGGGGTTGCTCCTGTACTCTCCCACAAACGTTGCCTTCATAGAGAGGTCTCCCCTACAGTGTGATCTTTCCTGGACATCCCTTCCTACCCCACCCTCCCCAGTTCTTATCCCTGCATTTATTTCTTGTTAAGCATGCCATTGGTTCTTGGCTGTTTCTGGCTGAACTCCCAGCTTCAGCAGCCTCAAGATGTCAGAAGACAATCTTGCTCTCAGTTGTTTCAAGCTTCTGGACATTGCACAATACCAGGACATCACTTCCGTACACAGTCTCTGACTGAGCGTGATGGGCAGAGAGGTGACCACATGCCTTCGCTATTCCTGCTCGGGTTTAGCTACTTTGTTCCTACAACCTCTTGTCCTCATGTGTATGGTTCATTTAATTTCAGACTGAATGAAAATTATAGATTCGAAATTTTTCTATAACCGACTGACTTGACCATGCATATAATTTTCCCCGAAGGAGGACTTATCACCTGTAATTATTATTTTTAGAGGTTTTAATAATTCCTTCTCTTAGGAAGCTATAATTCAGAGTGCTCAGTCCTGGTGTCTGATTCTCTTTGGAAGGAAGTTCCTAGTATGTATTCTGATTAAGGTGGGTATTGTGGGTGGGGGAAAAAAAACCTCGACTCTCGAGCTGGTTCTGTGACTTTACAGTTAGCCTTTGGGCTGTCCTTTGGAGCCACAGAAGTCTTTTACACAATTTCCATCTGAAGTCTGTGGCAGAGCTGGGAACAACAACAGCAGCATTCGGCAGGTGGTCATGTGTAAAACCTGTCACACACACACACACACACTCTCTCTCTCTCTCACACACACACACACACACACACACACACACACAGTTTCACTCAAACCTGTGTGGTGGCCTCCTGACCAAGCCCAACCAAGACCACATGAATCAGGGAGATGACAGCCACGAAGAAGCTGATTGTCAGCCAGGCGGATGGCACATGTCTTTAATCCCAGCACCCAGAGGCAGAGGCAGGCAGATCTCTGTGAGTTCGAGGCCAGCTGGGTCTACAGAGCGAGTTCCGGGACAGCCAGGGCTACACAGAGAAACTCTGTCTCGAAAAACCAAAAGAAGAAGCCACAGCTGACCCCTGAGCCACCTTCCATCTTCGAAGGGAATACCAGGGCACAAACCCCTTCATCTGAGACTGGCTGCAAGAAAAACACACCGAGCAGTTTCTTGGGGGAGTTTTGTAGGCACTGGCTCAGCCATTTGCTGGTTCCCTTAGATCACTGGCAAGCAGGAGAGTGGAAATTAGGCTCAAGAGGTACTCCCTGGCCCTTCAGGGCTTCATCAAGATGAGCTATGATTACCTCTACACTATTCCAGTATCTCTAAATTCCTTTGAGGAGTACGGATTTCTCTGCTGGGCAAACATTTCCATTAGGAAGCAGTATGGGGTTGGGGAAAGTGCCTTCCCAGCTGGAGCCACTGGTGGGCAGTGATAGCAAAGCAGAGAAGGAACCCTAATTTCCTTCCAGTGGCCGGTGCTTGCTGCTGGTCCCTTTGTGTTTCTTTGCCTCAGAAAATGTACGCAAAGGGGCCAGGGAGTATTGAGGAACTTTTAAAATACACCATAAGCTCCTTGACACCTTTTTATGAAGAGGTAGGATCAACTATGTTCACAGCAGCATTATTCGTAATAGCCAGAACCTGGAAACAACCTAGATGCCCCTCAACTGAAGAATGGATTAAGAAAATGTGGTACATATACACAATGGAGTACTACTCAGCAGAGAAAAACAATGATATCATTTGCAGGCAAATGGATGGAACTAGAAAATATCATCCTGAGTGAGGTAACCCAGACCCAGAAGAACAAACATGGTATGTACCCACTTATAAGTGGATACTAGATGTAACGCAAAGGATAACCAGACTGCAACCCACAACTCCAGAGAAGCTAGCTAACAAGAAAGACCCAAAGAGGAACACATGGATCGCCCTGGGAAGGGGAAATAGACGAGATCTCCATGAGTAAACTGGGGATGAGGGGTGGGCAATGGAGGGTAGGGGTAGGGGATGGGAACATAAGGGAATGGGGTGGTTGATCGGGAACAGGGATGGAGTGGGAGAGCAACGAAAGAGAAACCATAATAGAGGGAGGTTATCATGGGGATAAAGAGAAACCCAGTGCTAGGGAAGTTGCTAGGAATCCCCAAGGATGACACCAGCTTGAACTATTAGAAATAGTGGAGAGGGTGCCTGAACTGAACTGGCTTGTCCCAGAGATCAGACCCGTGAATACCCTAACTGTCATTACAGAGCTTTTCTCCAGTGACTGATGGAAGCAGATGCAGAGATCTACAGCCAAACACAAGGCAGAGCTCCAGGAGTCCAGTCAAAGAGAGAGAAGAGGAATTCTATGAGCAATTGCATCAGGATCATGATGGGGAAACCTGCAGAGCCGACCAAACCAAACTAGTGGGAACTCATGAAGTTGGATCAATGGCTGTGGAGCCTGCGTGGGACTGGACTAGGCCTTCTGCTTGATCTGTCTGGGGGGCCCCCTGGTGGTAAGATCAGAATTTATCCCTGGTTCATGAGCTGGCTTTTGGCTTTTAGGAGCCCACTACCTATGATGCGACACCTCTGTAGCCTTGAGGCAGGGGAAGGGCTTGAACTTGCCTCTACTGGATGTGCCTCACCATGGGAGGCCTTGCCTTTTTGTCGGGGGGCGGGGGGGGGGGGTAGGGGTGGGGGTGGGTGGGTTGGGAGGTAGGGGCTGGGGGGGGGGGGGGAGGGAAGAGAGAGGGATCTTTGATTGGTGTGTAAAATGAATGAAAAATTTTTCTTAATTAAAAAAAAAAAGAATTTAGGTGCCAGGCGGCGGTGGCGCACGCCTTTAATCCCAGCACTCGAGAGGCAGAGCCAGGCGGATCTCTGTGAGTTTGAGGCCAGCCTGGTCTACAAAACAAGATCCAGGACAGGTACCAAAACTACATGGGGAAATCCTGCCTTGAGAAACCAAAAAAGGAAAGAAAGAAAAAAAAAAAAAAGAATTTAGGCTTTACCAACAAGAAATGATTAATGTGTTTGAGAAGGGGACAGACAGGCATAGAACGGGACGGACAAGGGTGAAGAACCAAGGGTCAAGGAGATAAGGCAGGAAAAGTGGTTGAAATGAGAAATTTGTAGATGATGGTGGTGTCTCTGATGGGGAGGAGATGATTTAAGACCTTTTAAAAGGTGAACTGTTGATGGGAAATGAAGCCCGTGGGGTTCTCATGAGAGATTCCTCCTTAGTACTATTTACCACTGAACGATGAATGAAATGTTATTCTCCAATGGCTGGAGGCCACCGCTCCTGTCAGAACTGGAGAATAGTGGCACAGATATGTTAGAAGAGAGAGTGATGAGTTAAATTTTGAGTACAGACAGTGCCTCGGCACAGTTTGCATTAACTGTTTTTTTCTCTAGCTGTCTTCAAAGGCTGAAAGACTGTCTGTGTCAACTTAACTGTAATCTGAAATAAAGGTGGCAGACACTGTCAATAGGCAACATCCCTATACCATCACAGATGGATAGAGGTCAAAAGCTGGGCGTGGTGGCACATGCCTACAATTCTAGCTCTCCACAGACTGCTGCAGGAGGAGTATCATAAATCTGAGAGACAGCCTATATCGTGAAACCCAGGCTCAAATTTAAAAAAAATTGTTATTAAATAATAAGTAAGATAAAATAAAATATATTTCTTACAAAAGGAGTTGCATCTTTTTTATCTTTGAAGTAAACTGTACCTCACCAAATTTAAAATAAGCAAAGAAATAATTATTTTGGGTTGAATTACTAAGATCCCTTTGCCCAGTGATCAAGGGTAACCAACAGAATCTTTCAGGACCAGGTTTTCTGGATATGACTCCATTAGGACACATCCATTAGATGTTCCCTGAAGGAGTCAAGCCTGGGGTAAACCTGCCTGAAGGACCAACATGAGATGATCTGGATTCTATCAAGTAAAGAAACCTATAGGACTCTGATGTCACCCAGAGTCATTTGTCCAAGGAAGCCTTGTATCCCTTTACACCAGTGCAGATCTGAAACGGGGATCAGGCCAAGGTAAACAAACAAAACAAAACCCCAAACAAACAAACAAACCAAAAACCTACCCATTTTCTTTATTATTATTATTATTATTATTATTATTTTCAATGAGAAATGGAAGCTCTAAGACTGTATAGCCAGGAAAGTTGGCAGAAGAGACCTAAACTCATGTCTTCCCTTTCCAGATTCAGGGCCTTTTCATGGGGTCACAGGTGGGGGTGGGCAGGGTGAATACTAAAGATGGGGCGCATCACTGCCACTTGACAAAGGGAATGTCAGGGTCTGTGCTGGTTACTGTTCATGACACTGTAACCAAATACACAGGACAAGAAGCACCTTGGCGAAGAAACGACCCGGACGGAGTTACGGTTTGAAGCTAAACCCTTCATCATGGGGGTGGGGGTGGGGTGCGGGGAGAAGAACAGAGGAGCGCTCAGAGGGAGTGGGGTGTGAAGTGGTTTGTTCACATCTGGGTGGATCACATCCAGAGAGCAACTGAGACAGAACCAGGGCAGGATACAGCCCATAAGATCCACATCTCACCCACTGTTTTCTTCCAGCAAGGCTCCCCTTCTTGAAGATTCCACAACTCTTTTGGTTAGTTGTTATTGTTGACCTGACACAACCTGGAGTCACTTGGGACAAGGAAACTTCAGCTGAAGAACTGCCCAGATCAGAACACACTGCGGCCGGGTCTATGAGAAACTGTCTGGATGGCTGACGCCGGAAGGCCCAGAGCACTACCTGAGGCACCAGCCCTAGGCAGGGGGATCTGGGTGGAGGAAAAGGTAGCAGGGCATGAGCCAGGGGGCAGGCCAGTAAGCAGCACCAGTTCTGCTTGAGTTCCCATCCCCTGTTCCCTCAGTGACAGACTGGAACCTCCATAAAATGAAATAAACCCTTTCCTCCTGTGGTAGTTTGAATGTAATTGGTCCCATGATCTCACAGGGAGTGGCGCTATCAGGAGATGTGGCTTTGTTGGAGTGGGTGTGGCCTTTTGGAGGAAGCGTGTCACTGTGGGGACAGGCTTCCAGGTTTCCTATGCTCAGGATACTGCCCAGTGTGATGGTCAACTTCCTGTTGCCTACAGGATGTAGGACTCTCAGCTCCTACTCCACCACCATATCTGCCTGCACATCGCCATGCTCCCCGCCATGATAATGGACTGAACCTCTGAAACCGTAAGCAAGCCTCCCCAATTAAATGTTTTCTTTATAAGAGTTGCCGTGGTCATGGTGTCTTTTCACAGCAATAGAAACCTCAACTAAGACACCTCCCAAGGTGTTTTTGGTCAAAGTATTTTATCACAGCAATAGAAAAGCAAAACAGCACCATCAGCTTAGGAATGCGTATTAAAACACACGAGGCTGTGAGGAACATCTACGTCCAAACCACAACAGGTTGCTTCCAGTATTTTACTTGGCAACATATACTCTATGTGGGCTAGCTAAGGCTTTCTGGGATGTTCTCCATTGCAGCTGACATCTTACTCTGTCTCTCAAAGTCCCCTACTATTGGTCCCTTATGCTCTGGCCTCTACAAAACACTGACCCTTACATCCATGAAAGGAATTCTGGCTTCTAGCCCTTTGTCTTCAGGTGTGGGAAGCAGAATCCCTGGGAATTCACACAGGGAAGAAGTGTGCTGAAGGGTGTCCTGTAGACCAACACCTGGGAGGAAATAAAGCAGCAAGATGGGGCAGAGGTAGACCCTGAACTCTGCTGCACCTGTAGACAAGGGTCTCACCGAAGGAGCAGGGTCGGGGGTGGGTGGTGGAGGGTGGGCGGGTGAGCTGGGCCTTTTAAGTTGTTCCAACTTCTTAGTTGTTTCTCCCTGGAGAAAGAGGGCGGGTCTTTGTTTCCCAGTAACAAGCAGTCACTAGATAAGGCCTTATCTGGAGAAGGAGGCACTATCTCAGGCAAAACAGTTAATTCAGCCCCCAAGAGGGTCTCAACTGAGAGCTGTCAGCTGAGGGAGGCCCGCACTCCTGAAAGGGGAGGGCAGAGTGTCACGGGTACAGGCTATCCATCCTGGCCCCACTGTCTACACTGCTCAGGTGGTGCTTTCCTCTTCATTACTCAGTCTGCCTCCCACCAAACAGAGCCTAGCGGCTGTGTCTGGGGCTCTCCTATACTGACTCTAGCTTCAGTGTCTTGTGGGAATCAGATCTATCTCTCTATTGAGACTTCAAAGCCTCCAAAAGTTTAACACTTATATCCTAGCAGTGTTTATAGAGATTATTAATAATCAACATCTGTGCTGGCTAGTTTAACGTCAACATGATACAAGCTATAGTCTTCTGAGAGGAGGGACCCTCAATTGAGAAAATGCCTCCACAAGATCCGGCTGTAAGGCATTTTCTTAATTAGTGATTGATGGAGGAGGGCCCAGGCCATTGATGGTGGGGTCACCCCTGGACTGAAATTGGTCCTGGGTTCTATAAGAGAGCAGGCTGAGCAAGCCCTGAGGAGCATGCCAGCAAGGAGAACCTTTCATGGTCTTTGCACCAGCTCCGGCTTCCAGGTTCCTCCTTGGTTTGAGATCTGGCCTTGGTTTCCCTCATGGACTGCAATCCAGGGTATGCAAACATTTTAAACTTTACTCCCCCAAATTCCTTTCAGTCGTGGTGTTTCATCAAAGCAATAGTAACTCTAAGACAACATGGATCCAGAGGCAAGAGCAAGGGTTTGGAAACTAAACGGCCACTTACAGATGTACCAAACTACATATGTCACTTAGTTTTGTGAATCTCATCTCACCTTTTATAGTAGGGAATAATTAAAACAAATCTTATTTTATACAAGCTCCAGGACTGCTGTGAAAACCCTGAGATGGTATAGAGCTTACTTTTTTTTGTCAACTCGACACAAGCCAGAGTCATCTGGGAAGACGGGACCTCAACTGAGAAAATGCCTCCATCCGACTGGTGTGCAGGCAAGACGGTGGGGGTATTATCTTGATTAATGACTGATGTGGGGGCCCTAGCCCACTGAGACCTCTTCTGAACAAGTGGTCCTGGTGTTTAAAAAAGCAAGCTGAGGAAGCCGTGGAGAGAGAGCAAGCCGTTAACACTGTTTCTCCATGGCCTCTGGTTTGTTCCTGCCTCCCGGTCCCTCCTTCTTGACTCTCCTAACAGACTGTAAGCTGTGGGATGAAATATGCACTTTCCTCCCACGTTGCTTTCGGTCATGGTGCTTATCACCGGAATGAAAGTAAAATACGGCAGATGATAAATTCAAAATGCTTTTGAAAAGAAAAAAGCTAAAACTAGTATTTCACAATGTTAAATAATAAATACACAGCCATTCAAGGGGGGGGATAATGGACTGATAAGTGAGAAAAAGATATTTCTAAATATTTGTAAATATTTCTGAGGAAGTAGGGTAGAAAAGTCAATATTATTAAAACATAAATCCTCTTCAAATATCTATGAACCCAACAAAAGTCTTTTTTTAAAATTCCAAGTCTTCTGAACACAAATTGATGAATTGATTCTAAAATACAAATGAAAATATGAATGATAAAAAAAAAAGCCAAAATGAACTTGAAAGGCAGAAAGGAAAAGACCTTCTCATTTTAAAATTTACCATTATTCTACCATAATTAAGATAACAAGGTGCTGACATGGGGAGGGCATATGAATCAATGCAGCAGAACTGCAATTCTATACGTAAACCTATGTACATATATACACACACATACATAGACACACACACACATATGTACACATGGTATTCCATCTTAGAAAAGATTTATATTCAGCATCTTTAAGACCTCTTACGAGTTAATAACAAATCAATTAAGAATGAGCAACAGTGGCATTGATATTCACCAAAGAAGAAACTGGAGTGGCTAAAAGATGCTACCAATCATTAGTCATGAAAGAAATCAAGGCGTGACCCCGTTTCATGCTCAAAAGAGTAGAGTCAAAGGCAAATAGCTGTGGGTAAGGGTAAGGGAGCCTGGGGCCTCTTTATCACTGGCGGGACTATAAGAAGGTACAGCAGTTTTGGAACACTTTGGCAGTTCCTTAAAAAAAAATTAATCAAATTTATGAATTGACTCTGGAAAACTTCTCCGAAGTATCTACCCAAGAGAAAAGAAAACATATCTATGCCGTGTGTGTGTGTGTGTGTGTGTGTCTGTAAATATGGTTTTGTTTTGTTTTTTTTCCTAGCTACTGTCTTACTTTGGTTTCTGTTGCTTTGATAAATACTACAACTAACAGCAATGTGGAGAGGAAAAAGCTTGTTTCCTCTGGCAACCGTCAGATGACAGTCCAGCATCTCCGGGACTCAGGGCAGGAACTCAAGGCAGGACCAGAAGCACAGACCACAGACGAATGCTGCTTACGGGCTTCTCCCCAGGCTCACGTTCAGTTACTTTCCTTCTATCACTCAGGGCCACCTGCCAAGGACTGGCCCTGCCCACATGGGGCCGGGTTCTCCACCTCAATCAACAACCAAGAAAATGCCCCACAGACATGCCCATGGAGTCATCTGATGGAGGCGATTCCTCAACGGGGGTTCCCTCTTGCCAGCTGGGTCAAGTTGGCAGCCAAGATGAGTGAGTCATCACAGCAACGTTCTTATAAGGTCTGGAAAGCAAAGATAATACGCACACCACCAATGAATACAGTAACTGCGGTGCGGACATACAATGAGATGCTATTTAAGTATAAAGAAGGAAACCACGACATGTACTACAACATAGATGACTACAGAAAAATAGAAATAGGGTAGGTGAGAGCAGCAACCGGCATCTATCGCAGTACAGACAACACACTGTATCATTCTATTTACGTGAAACACCCAGAAAAAAAGCACATAAGTGGTTGCCTGGACTGGAAGTTGAACGGAGTGTGACAGCCAATGGGCAGAAGTGATACTTTAGGGTGACAGAAATGCTCTAAGTTTGGGTTCTGTGGTGTCTGCATAACCCTACGCATTTAATAAAATCACTCATTTACTAAACAGGCCAGGCAGGCAATCATATCTCAGTAAAACTGTTCAAAATTAGAGAGCCTGTTTTGCACACCCGGTGAGGGCAGGTAGTCCTGGCTGGTATGATGGTGTGGATCCTCACTAGGGGCAGACTTTCTGTCTGTCCTCAGTCACCTCTCCGCTGTGCTCTTGCCTTCACAGTTATACACCGCCTTCCTTCCTAGCTACAAAGGAGAAGAAACTAGACAGTGAAGAAGACATTGGCCACTGCTGCTTGGCCTTCAGGATGAGACCAACTGTGGTACCTGTTTTCACCAGCCTACTTCCCGATGCATCCTCTATCTGAGGAAGATCATTTCAGGTGAGTTCTGGAGCAGGGAGGTAGACTTCACACATAATCCTGGTATGCTAGTACCTTGAGAAACAGTATTCCGCTTTGGTAGAATTAAGACAAACAAACAAAAAAAGATACTGGCCAGCTAAGCCAGCCACTTTAACAGGTATCTCAGAGAAACTCCAATCACTGGCCAGAACATGTCACATGATCGTTTTATAAGGATTTTATTTATTTACTTGAAACAAGGTTTCACATGTAGCATAGCCGGCCTAGAACACACTACACAGACCAGGCTGGCCTCAAACTCATAGAGCTCTGTCTGCCTCTGCCTTCTGAGTGCTACGATTAAGGCACGTGCCATCACACCCTGTGATTTACTTGTGTGTGTGTGAGACATGAAGGTTCCCAAAGAGGCCAGAAGAGGGCATCTGGAGCTAGAGTTACAGGTGGTTGTGAGCCATCCAACATGGTAGTGCTCTTAACCACTGAGCAATCTCTCTAGCCCAGTGGTTCTCAACCTGTGGGTCATGATGACCTCTTTGGGGTTACCTAGCAGATATCCTGCATATCAGATATTTACATTACGATTCATAACAGTAGCAAAATTACAGCTATGAAGTAGCAACAAAATAATTTTATGGTTGGGGGTAGCCACAACATGAAGAACTGTATTAAAGCGTCACAGCATTAGGAAGATTGAGAACCATTGCCTTAGCCCCATACATGACTATTCTTTTTGTTGTTGTTTTTGTTTTTGGAGACAGGGTTTTCTCTATGTAGCCCTGGCTGTCCTGGAACTCACTCTGCATAGCAGGCTGGCCATGAACTAAGAGATCCACCTGCCTCTGCCTCCTGAGTGCTGGGTCCCCACTACCACCCGACGTCCATTATGAACTGCAGGAAAACAGGACTGACTATATTGTTACTGGCAGTCACCTAAGGTTCCATTAGCAAGAAAGAATGGAAGAGCAGCTCCCAATCTCAGTGCTGAAAAAATAGTTCTTGCTGTCAATCTAAACACAAACCCGGCCATCACTGCTCACACTGTAGAGTGGCGTCTGATCATAAGGCGACGAACCAGGATGTCCTTATTATTCATGGCTGCTAATTAAAATAAAAAGTAAACAAATCCTTAGCAAAAACAGAGGTACTCTAAAGAGGCTGTCTGTTAGTCGAACAAATGTTCACTGTTCTTCATATTTTTAGTTTCAAGCGAAAAACCTGTACATTTGGTACAGTAGATAAAACAGGATTCTCAAGTTAGAAATGCCTGCATTTTGAAACTTGGTGGTGTCTTGACGTAACTATGCCTTGGGCAAATGTCAGTGTGGCTCGGCTTCAGTTTCTTCATCTGTACAAAGGACTGCGGCCATTTCCTCACTGGTGTGGAGAGGAGTTCACAGACACCGGTGTGAAGCCCTTGCCCTGGCCTTAGCTGCCTTCCTTCAGACTCACACGGCAGGGTGGTACAGCTGCCTCCCACAGCCAGGAAGAGTGAGGACTCGCTGCTTTTCTTGCCAAAACGAAACAGCTTTCCAGCCACACTTTCCCCACATTTCCCAGGCTGATTATGCTTCTCAAGGGAATTCCTAATTAGAGATCATCCATTCAACACAGACACAAACACACACTAATTTGGCAAAGGGGGAGGAAAAAAACTCAACCTACCAAAAAAAGAAAACCAAAAACCCAGAAAAACAACAATAAAGATAAAAGCATACAAAGGACAAAATTCTAAAAATACTTAAAAAACAAAAAGCAAACTCAAAGTATTGTAATCTTCCTAACGGTCCATTCTTTCACAAACTCACAGACAGCACTTGGAAAAACATGCTGGCCTGTTCATACACTGGGCACAGGACAGAAGGTAGAAGCTGGGTCCGGTGCTTGTGAAAGTGGATGGGCAGGTCATTAGATGCAAGCTCAGGTCATCCATAAAAGGTGGAGAGGAACGGAGGGCGAGTGGGCGAGACAGCATGAGGGGTGTGTGTGTGTGTGAATATGAACATGAACCTATAACATGATCTAGTCAGGGCTGGTAAGACAGCTCAGCAGGGAAAGGCACTTGCTGCCAAGCCTGAGGACCTGAGTTCGATCCCCAAGATCCACTAGCGGAAAAAGAGAACTGAATTCCAAAGGCCTGACCTCTACATGTTCGTTCTCTCTCTCTTTCTCTCTCTCTCTCACACACACACACACACACACACACACACACACACAAAGTAAATGTAAAAGAACAAAAATAAAAAGATCCTTCTCAAACTGACAAGATGAGTACACAACTTTCAAGTGGCATGCAACTGCAGTAGCTTTTCACAGCTCTTAGTTAACACTGACTGAATATAGTCCCAGTTTCGATTTCTACAAGAAAGCGATGTGTCACAAAGGTGAACTCCAAAGTTGTCAGTGGAAAGATAGAACAAATATTTAATAAGTCTATTTACTGTCTACCAAATATCAAAGGCACCGTCACGGTAAACTCACTTGGTGTGTCTAATCTAGAAACGCGAACAAACCACACCAATGCCAGCTTGGCCTTGTCAGTCACTGTCCCAGTCCGTGGCCTTGCTTCCTCCCGCCTGGCTGCCTCCCTCAGCCACTGTGGCCACAGCTCACCTCCGATGCTCTCCCTCCCCTAGAGGAGGAGGCTGCAAAGGTGGGCAAGGCCATCTCAGAAGCAGCTGTATGGGCCCCGGCCAGCAGGCAGCACAGCCCTTGGTCAGCAGCAGTGGCTCTGCTTGCTAGAACCAAACAGCTGTCAAACAGCTGCGCCTGTTTTCCAGAACTTTCCTCAGCCCCCAGAACGAGAAATTCTATCTGCCCTTCAGTGCCTTCCACAGCTAACAGCAGTTAATTTCTAACCCTTGCTTTGTATAAAATTCCTCCTAGTCGGAGAGCTGCCTCGTTTCACACTTGAGTTAGAAGTCAGTTACACGCGAAACAAATCAAAGACGACATATTCTCTCTTTTTCTTGGGCATCATCATCTTGTATAATTACCAGGTCTCTGCCTTTCCTTTTTTCCTACAAGCCAAATCAGGGAAAGCAGTTAAAAGTCTTGGACCTCTAAGTGCACAGCCCAGAGGAAGGCGGCATGGAACACATCTTCACCTGTGGCTCAGATCTGGCTCACCGCAGCAGTACAAGTTAAAACAGTGTCATAAAAGTCTTGCGCAGTGAGAGCTGGCGCTGCTGGCCAAACTGTAGCCAGCCCAGAGCACAAAACAGCTGCTCAGGGCTACCTTCTGGGTTCTTGGAATACTTTGTACAACAGAGTTTACCCAGAGCACAAAACAGCTGCTCAGGGCTACTACCTTCTGGGTTCTTGGAATACTTTGTACAACAGAGTTTACAAACACAATGGACTGCTGACTTGGTTACTTTGTGCATTTAGGCTGACAGACCTGCCATCTGTGAGCAAAACCACAGCTGGATAACACCTGCACTCTTGTTGGTTGGTTTGTTTATTGTTTATTTACTTTTATTTAAAGTAGCTCTACACAGTCCAGGCTGATGGGGAACTTGCTCTATGTCACCCAGGTTGGATTCCTACTTGCAATCCTCCTGCCTCTGCCTCTCCAATGTTGGGAAAATAGTGGGGGTCTTCATCTATCCAGGCAATATTCACTAAGAGTGGAGGTGCTCATCATGTACCTATGCCCCCCCCCCTTCAAAAGCATATCCTGCATCCAGGGAAGAGACCCACTTGGACATGATTGACAGGAGTGATCAAGATCGCAGAAAGTTCTCTTAGAATGATGGTCAGGAAGGCCCATGTATGTATGCTCAATCTTTTGTTTTTTATATGGGGATCTCACTCTGTACACCAGGCTGGCCTGGAACTCACAGAAATCCTGCCTTAACCTGCTGAGTGCTGAGATTAACAGGTAAAGAGCCACCACACTGAACTCTGTACTGAGTCTTAAAAGGTTTTGGAAGGCTTCTCATTAAATTCACGGCTTGTTAACGTTCTACAAGTCTTATTTTGCTCACAACCTCCTCTTAAGTGAAAGGGGCATAGCTCTGAGGCTCCTCATGCAGGGGAGAGGTGGCAGGTAGGTCTCTGGATTTTAGATCCAACGCTTCACGGCAGACACTAGGGGTCAGCAGATTGCCAAGAGATGTGAGTGAGATCAGGAGCCCCAGTGCCCAGGCTGTTGTTGGAGTGATGCCCACAACAGGAAGCATCTAATCCGCACCGTAGCTGCTTTCTTAACCCCGCCTTCCACTTAGCAGTAGCTTTAACTTTTATTTGGGTACCCTGAAGTCCTCCTTCAAAGCCTGGGTGCTCGGAGACGCTGATCTGGTAGGGTTTGTGGCACAGCCCAAGCTAATTTGCATCATACCTTCCACAGCTCTAGCCTTGTTGGCCAGCACCAAGAAATATGACCTTATTTGGGCAATGAGCTCCAAGACTGCTTCAGGGACTCTTGTTTAAGATCCAATGGGAAGGAGGTGGGAATGAGGGTAGGGTGGGGATTGAAGAGAAGCTCAGGGGTTAACAGAAAGGCCTGTGCTGCTCCTATAAAGGAGGGGTGTTCGGTTCCCAGCACTCACAAGCACCCACATTATGAGGTTCACAGCTGCCTGTAAAGATCCTGGGATCTAACACCTTCTTCTGGACCCCATAGGCTCCCGCACTCACACATTTTTATATATACACACACATAAATAATTAAAGTTTATTAAAAGAATAAATGGGGAGGTAAAGGAGAGATTTGCTAAGGTCACCTGGCTCTTCGGACAGAGTTCCTGGAAGCCTCTCCCCCATCCCTCTTTTCTTCTAATTGGGATAAGAAACACAAAAGCCCTGGAGTCATAAGATTGATGGTCAGGCCGCAACCAGGTGTGGCAATGAGAGGCAGTTATAAAATGAAGCTGACTGCAGGAAACACAGCAGAGGTGGTAATAAAAACAACAAGCAAGTTCTGGTAGGATCCTACCAAGTGAAAGCAGGAAACTTCTAAATCATCAGTGTGTGTGTGTGTGTGTGTGTGTGTGTGTGTGTGTGTGTACGCTGGAAATGGAACCCAAAGTTTTGTACAGAAGCATTCTTCCCCTGAGCTTCAGCCACATTTCCAGAAGCATTTTCTAAAGAACTTTTTAGCTCCCTAAAAGTCAAATCTCAAATCTCATCATTGTGAAGCCGGGTTGAATAAGTTTTTTTTTTTTTTTTTCATATTTGCATTTAGTGGCGTTTTACATAACACACTGAGGGGACAAAGCATTTCAAACCCGAAAATTTGAGAGCAAGGGACCTGTAAGTTCAAACTTTGTAATGAAACTTACAGTTTCATTTCAAAGTTACATTTCATGCCAGCCCTACCCGTGCGGTGACACGGAAACTCTGCTTGACGACTACGAGGCCTTAAACCCAGAGCTCTTGACCGGGCAGAGGTCATTATAGACGCAAGGCCTCTCTCCTTTCCTTCCCCTTGCTGTGGAGTCCACTTTCCCTCCCGGCTCCCTTTCCCTCCCCTGTGCTCAGAAGCAGAAGATACTCTTTTGGAAAGTCACTGATCAGATTTCTGTCCTCTGGCTTGACAAGAACGGGAGGCTGCTGCCATGGCCTTTGCAGAGCGGAGTGGGGAGGGGACAGGCCTCCACTCCAGCTGTCTGCCATGTTCATCTCCTACTCAGCCCTAAGCCGTTTCCAGATCCTTGGAGCACAAAAGCCCGGGCATTCCTTTCATGTATGAAACTGGTTTTATTTGGCACTCATTAGGGAATCAGGAAGGGAACCCTAACACAATAAGCTCTGTGGATCAGCTGCAGATAAAACACATTTCTAAGAGGGTTCGAGAGTAGGTTCCGTGGCAAAGAGCACTGGCTGCTCTTCTGAGGATCAGGGTTCGGTTCCCAGAACCTATATGGTGGCATAGTAAGTACTAGCCCTGACACCAGTTCCAACACGTTTCTGACCTCCTCCAGCACCAGGCAATAAGGTTCACATACATAACGAAATCAAAACATTAATACACATAAAATAAATAAACCTTAAAAATAAAACCAACCAAATAAAAACCATCTAGGGCTGCTGGGATGGTTCAAGGGACTACAGGCGTTTACTGCCAAGCCGAATGGTCTAAGATCAGTCCGCAGGACCCACTTCATAAATGGAGAAAACCTCCACACATGTGGTGTGGTACATACACACAGACGGAAATAAATGTAATAACCTTAAAGCTGTGTCTGTTTTGAACATGTACAGACTTTATCTTGCGATTATTCTTTAAAGAGCTTGGTATAAAGATTATTTTCTGCACGTTCGCTGTGTGTTTTTTTATCATAAGCAATTGACCAAGGTCTCTGCATTTGAGAGGCAGTATATAATGGGCTACATAGAAACACTACTTGGGAAAAGCACCTGTGCATCCTGGTAACCATGGGGAGTTTGGGAAGAGTCTCCAGAGGACACCAAGGGATGAGGTATGACTCTAGGGAACAGGCAAAACTGGCTCCACCTGTCAACTTGCATTAGTTTATTACATACTATGAAACACTGCAAAGGTCCTATGCTTTCTTGTGCTTTTGAAGAGGAAAAGTTACATCTATAAAGGGTATAAATGTCAGAGTTCATCACTTCTGTTCAGATCTTGGCAACTCCCTTAGAACTGGGTGACTTCATCTCCATCAGTAAACAGGTGACGGATGAAGCCTGTCCTTCAGGTTGCCCTCAAGTTTACACGTAACACAGGTAATGATGTTAGCATTCAAAAACCACAGTGCTAGACCTCTAATGTCAATACTCCTTAGGAGGAAAGCATGCTGTGTCCTACAAAAGCAGAGAAGCAGCCAGCTCTTGATGCATCCCCACTGTCTATATATTCCCACCTGTGACAAGATTCCCTAGGTAGGCACTGATGAAAGTAGGTTGCAAGAACTTCGAAATGCAGTTCCCTCACGCAGGGTCTGTATCTCCAATGGGAATCTTAGATAAGTCACAAGATTCTGAGAGTAATCACTGGCTTAATGCTTGTGATTCAGGAATGATTCAACTTCTTAGGTGAGTCTTAAAAGCAGTCCCAAAGGAGCTACTAAGAACTTAAAGTCGTGGGTGTCTTGGCATCTCCTCTGCTGCAGCTACATCTCTGTGTGCGGATGCATGTGTGTGCAGTTTTGCGTGTCTGCGTGTGGAAGCTGGAAGACAATCTTGGGTATCATCCTCAAGAATGTCATCCCCTTTCTCTCTTGTTGGCCTGGAGGTCCCAATTAGGTTAGAGTGGCTGGCCAGTGAGCCCCAAGATCCTCCTGTCTCTCTATCTCCCCAGCACTGGGACTGTAAGAAAAATGCCACCAGGTCTGGCACTTCACATGGGTCTGCAAGGCAAGGAATTTATCACCCAGCCCCTGCTTTCAATTTTATAAAAATACAGGTTTCTAAGGATTTTAGTCATTCGTTCAAAATCAGGTGCCCCGAGAAGTTTAGGCCCCACATATACACAACCATTCCAGGATTCCTGTCTAAGGTAGCAGACAGTGGGGTCTCCTGGGACAGAGGCAGCAACGGAAGCCATCTCTCCATGCTGCAAGGCTAACTCCCTTTCCTTCTCTCTCCCGCAAAGTTACTAGGTTCCCACGACATCTGCAAAGTGTCCTTTCTTCCTAAGAGTTGGACTGCGTGATAGCAGGTGCTTACGCAGCCAGTTTGGGCCACGAGGGAGGCAGGAAACAGTCAGTTGAGGATGGATGGGAAGACAAAAACTGAATCTACAGCTAACTCTCAAGCCGAGACTTCAGCCATCTTAAAGCTGTCTTGGGTAGCAGATCTCCACACTTCTTCCATATTCCTCGCGCAATGAAAACCTACGCCACGGAGGCTTCGGCATTTGGAGCACCAGTCGCTCGCTCACAGCTAACAGTGATAATCGGAACTGAGACTGCCAATCCTGCTGTTTATGTGTCCTCACTCCCCTGTGGAAGCAGAGCCACGCTGCTTTTAATACGGTGAGCCACTTACAAACGGGGTTTGGGGCCGTCAGTCATTCCCATCATACCTCTACAACCCCGCTCACAGCCTTGGAATGAATTCCACCTACATACATGACACTGGAAAGGTTGATGAAAAGGAATTGGGACTTATCAAAAAACATCAACAAAACCTCCTTTTTTAGAGGAAACTGATCTATGAAAGACCACTGCTTTTGCCTACCGTGACTGGCAGTTTTATGGAATTAGGAAAATGTTCCCCTGCTGCAGCAGGGACACTTTAAATTCCTACCACAATTAAGTGATTTAGACTCTTAATTTCCAGCTCCTTCATCTATAAAAATAAAAGCCCAAATCATACTTGCAAAAAGGAAATTAATGGATTAAAGGAACTAATACGTGCAGGTCTCCCAGTACTTAAACGGCGTTTTAGTAATGTTCAGGGTAGTTTTATGTTAGCTTGATACAAGTGAGTCACTGAAGGGAACCTCAATTGAGAAAATGCCCCTACCAGACTGGCCTGTGGGCAAGTCTGTGGTACATTTTCCTGACTGATGATTAATGGGGTGGTGGGGGGGGGTAGGCAGCTCACGTGGCTGGTGCCACTCCTGGGCTAGTGGTCCTGATATACATAAGAAAGTAGGCTGAGCAATCCATGAGGAGCAAGCCAGTAAGCAGCACTCCTCCATGGCCTCAGCATCAGCTCTCGCCTCCAGGTTCCTGCCCTGACCTCCCTCCATGAAGGACAGTGATCAGGACATGTCAGAAGAAATAAACCTCTCCTCCCCAAGCTGCTTTTGGTCTCGGTGTTTCATCACAGCATCAGAAGCCCTAACTAAGCCAAGGGACAATATTTGTTTGTTTGTTCTTTTGTTTTTTTAATTGGTACAAGTGAGAGACTACTTGTAAATTTGTAGAACTGCATTTTTATGCATGAGTTTTATAATCATAGTATCCTAATTACTGAAGATTCGGTTTCTTCAATCAGAATGCGACAACAGCCACGATGTGATTAATTATAACCATAAAAATTGTTACCATGTTGTATGATTATCAGATATTAGGCACTGTGCCAAGTCCTTTATTTTCATTATTGCATTAAAATCTGGTTTTTTTTTGTTTTTCTTCTTCTGTCTTCTGGAGATGTTTTGGGGGATGGGAATAAAAAATGAGGAAATTGTCAGACACTGTTTACAAAAGAAAATTTCAAGTCAGACATGGTAGGTGGGAGCGCACGCCTTTAATCTCTGCACTCAGGAGGGAGAGGCTGGTGGCTATCTCTGAGTTTGAGGCTAGCCTGGTCTACATAGTGAGCTCTAAGCCAGCCAGGACTACACTACAAGATATACATAAATATGGAATTATTACTGATTGAATAGCTAACTTCTTTTAGGGGAAAGAGACCCCAAAAGATTTCCTTTATAACGGGTGGATCTGTTCACTTTAAAGACTTAAGACAACAAACTGACAAGAAATGTATGAAGTTGCTTACTACAGAAAGGATGACAAGATGCATATGCAGAACACGTTGGACTCCCTTTCCTTTTACTTTGAATAACCCTCATCATTTGATCCAGCAAAAAATAAGTACTGGACAATTCACAAGAAAAATACGGTGCTGGAGAGACGGCTCCATGGTTGAGAGCACCCCCTGCTCTTTTAGAGGGCCTGTTCCCAGCACCCACATCAGTCAGCTCATAGCTGCTTGAAACACCAGCTCCAGGGGATCCAGGAACCTCTTCTGGCCTTCATAGGCAGCTGCAGTCACATACACATCCATATACATACACATAATTTAAAACAATACATACACATAATTTAAAGTAAACAATAAAAATATGACTGACATGTGCTATATATAGATAGGTATATATGTGTGTGCTTTTTCTGTTTTATTTATGAATAATTGCATGTGTTCCAGAAATGTGTTTAAATTGACTGAAATTCTGAAATTTCTCCCCTTAGAGAAACAACATTTATAATAACATCTTACTTGGAGTAACTGCTATCATCCCCAGTTAAAAATTCCCCTGTGTGTGTGTGTGTGTGTAACTTTTATATATAACTTTCTCATAAATGCAAGAAGAAAAAATAGGAGTATTGTCATTCATTTTATGGCATACAAAGGGGAGACTACTAGCTCTAGGGCTGGGAAATGAAAGGGTAAGAAAATGCCCAGATCCTAAAATAGGAATTTTTCAGGTAAAAAGCACACACTTTGCATTCTTAGCACAGTCAGAATGCTGGGCATGAACAGTGCCATGCAGAGGTCCTCACACCCCTGCTCTCCATCTAGAGGGACTCCCTTTTCAAGAATCTGCTGTCCTGAGTTATTGTTCCAGACTCCAAATCTACTGTTTCACTATCCTGAAAATGCCTCAATATGTCTTCATCACTCTTAGGATGAAGTCTAAGATTCCTGAGGCAGTCTAGAAGAACCTGGCCTCAACCGGTCCCTCCCACCCCAGCCAGAATTCCTGATCAATTTCTCTGTGCCCAGCTGTCCTTCCCATCCCAAGAAGGTGTGCGAACTTCTCACGCAGCCACTGGGTCTCAGGGAAGTCTTCCACACCTGCCACCACTATTCCCTCCCATTTCCCATGCACTGTTTCTTCACAACCCCTGCTGGACTGTCCGTCAGGTGCCCAGTTAACTCGGTCCTGCTCTTCTGTGACCTTGGTCGCATGTCCCAGGCCTTTGCCTCCGGGAAGCAGCTTGGCAACTCTTACTGGATAAACATATTTGATTCGGTGCCAATTTCAATGCCATGGACACTGTAATCCTCCACCCTATGACTTCACAGATGAGAAAGTGAGGCTTTGAAAGGTTAAGCCATTTTGCACAGGGCTAGGATTCCTGGGTCCCAAACTTGGCTTTCTAGCCATTACTTGGCAGCATTTCACCTTTCTTTACCAAGGGTAGCTTGGGTTGCATACCTGAGCCCAACTGCCCTCCTCAGTGGGGGCCCTTTGTACCTCAGGAAGAAGGAATGTCTGTGGGGAAGGAATTTGCTGCTGGTGGCTCAAATATGAGCAAAGCCTCTAGAAGAGCAGAGGGAAAGAATGTAGGTCAAATAATTGCCCTGCCCAGTCTCTCTTGTGGTTGCCTAACTTCTGTCATTTGCATATGTGAGGTCACAATCTAAAAACCATCAGATGGAAAATTCCAGTTTAGTGACCGTCATTAAAACCAAGAGTTTTTAAGTCCTCTGTTTCAGCTCATGCTCATTCCAATTCAGAATTTCACCTTCATTAACTTGTGACCAGCCCACCAGGCACAGAAACTATGGCAAGGGTCTGCAAGAATCAGCCTTGTAAGGCAATTCTAAGTGTGGTCCAGTGTTTGATTGACACACCGGGCTCCCCGGCACAGGAGACGAGGAATAGACAATGATTATAAAGATGAGGAAAATCAGCTAACATTAGTTATGGGCCAGGGACATCCTCATATCAAGCCTGCTATTGATACCTCCACTCCACAGATGTAGAAATCAGAGCAAACAGAGTTCAAGGAATTTTTTCAAGACCAAACACCTAAAGGGACTAGACAGGACTGGGAAGAAAGCTTGCCAGTAAAATGCTTGCTTTGCAAGCATGAGAACCTGAGTTTTGGTCTCCAGCACCCACATGAAAAGGTGAGCATGGTAGTATACACCTATAATCACAGCACTGGAGAGAACGAGACAAGAGGACCCTAGGGTTTTCTGGCCAGGAAGTGAACTCCAGGTTAAGTAAGAGAGAGATGTTGTCTTAAAAAATAAGGTGGAGGGCAATTGAGGAAGAACCTGATGTCCGTCTTGGGCTTTTACGTGCACCCCAGACAAACACATACAAACATGTAACCACACACAGAGATAGAGACCCAGAGACACACTTGTACACACAGACACACACACACAGAGTACATACAACTCAGTCTGTCTGGTTCCAAGCTTGTTTTTTGCTCCTCCCCCTCCCCCCCAATTTCCTAGTTTGTATAATGGTAACACAAATGAATAGTAATACAAAGAAATCATTAAGTTTATATTTTCCCAAAAGAATCAATTTAAAATGTGACAACATTTGACATTTCAATAAAAATTTGTATCTTATCAACATGCTGTTTTCAGTAAGAAACTTCACAATGTTGATATTCTGCTTGATCCTTTCAAAGTAAAAATGGAAAGGATGAAAGAAATATGCCTTGTTAGAAGAATCTGAAGACAGGATTTAGGAAAGTATAAATAGCTGTAAAAATCCCACTTTTGAAATGCAGACTTCTAGTAAAATCAAGGTTTTTTTTTTTTAAGATTTATTTATTTATTGTGTAGTGTTCTGTCTTCATGCATTCCTGCCTGCCAGAAGAGGGCACCAGATCTCATTATGGACAGTTGTGAGCCACCATGTGGTTGCTAGGAACTGAACTCAGGACCTTTGGAAGAGGAGCCAGTGCTCTTAATCTCTGAGCCAACTCTCCAGGGCCCCCAAATCAAGTTTTGTAGTGATCTGCAGGATACTATTATCAACATACAAAAAGTTCATGTTCAGGTTCAAGAGCATGTGATGAACTGTCAACAGGAGGGTGCGTGAATGAGTGGTGCCATTGCCCCCCACAAGCTGAAAGGAGGCTCTGTGGCAGTTTCTTCTGAGATTAAAACTTTCCAGCTTAGACTGAGGCTCATAAAGACACACTATGTTAAAGGAGAGTTGAAACAACAGAACAGACTAAAGGAAAAGTGTGTTAAAACACAGGTTGTTCTAAGGAGAGGTGAAACACACTCCATCCTGCAAGGAAGCTTGCTAAAGTTCAGGAAGTAAACAATTCAGATTGGCTTCAGGAAGTCCCTGAAATTGACCAGATTCACTAGGCTCTTTCCTTCCCAAGCATATAAGCAGTAAGGACTACTAAGATACTCTATCTACCACAAGCTGAGCTGCTTCAAAGAGGCTCAGACCAACTGATCTGTGCTGGGAAAGATGGATACTCTCCAAACTGTTGAGCTGCCTGCAGTCTGTGCAGTGTGCTCCCAAGTTTCCAGCTTTGGTGAGCTCACCCATGCTGGGGTGGGCTTGGTGATACAGCTGTCTGAGTCATTTCTGCTCCTAGTAAATAACCCCTCACTCACATTTCTGCAAGTGACCCCAATAAAACTCATTGGTTCATCAAGCTGGACTTTGGTCTGTCATCTGTTCCCTAACTGGGGTGAGTAGACATTTATTCATGACTTCCCAGGAACAGAACCACACAACAGAAGGACTGTTAAGAACAATTTTGAAGGGTTTGAGGTTGAAGAAGTAGACACGAATCGCTTTGGAAACAAGGGTCCAAAGACAATAATCAAAGTCGTTAGTCATGGAAACACAGACGAATTCAGTAGCTAGCCTTGGAGTCCTTGTTCTAATGCCGTGACATCATCCTTTCCCTCACTGGGACACAGAATGGAGGGCTTTAATTTTTGTCTCCATCTGTGACTGTCGGTCCTGGTGCTTTCTTAAGTTACTACTTTGTTTCTCCACAGTCAATGCAGAACTTGTCACCAAAGGATCGGTAATATTGCACTTTGCTTTAGCATGATGTTTCTCCACTGCAACTTATGTCCCAAATCAAAACTCGGAATCTCTTTTTTCTCTCTGTATCATCACCTAACAAGTATTATACAATGAGGGCCTTGTTTGCCCCCATTATCTACAAGTGTCCTTGCCGGAGTCATGCTGTGTTTACATCTTGCTCTCCTCTAAGGAATCCGGGAAGCAGTAAGTCTCCCTCACAAGTAGTCCTATCTAGTCCAACCTTTGTGTCTGTCTTAGTTAGGGTTTCTACTGCTGCAATGAAACACCATGACTAAAAAGCAAGTTAGGGAGGAAAGGGTTTATTTGGTTCATCACTGAAGGAAGTAGAACAGGAACTCAAAACAGACAAAGCAGGATCCCAGAGGCAGGAGCTGATGCAGAGGCCATGGAGGGATGCTGCTTACTGGCTTGCTTCCCGTGGCTTGCTCAGCCCACCTTCTTAGAACCCAGGACCAGCAGCCCAGGGATGGTACCACCCAACATGGGCTGGGCTCTCCCTCACTGATCACTAATTGAGAAAATGTCTTACAGCTGGATCTCATGGAGGCATTTCCTCAACTGAGGCTCCTTCCTCTCTGATGATTCTAGTTGTGTCAAGTTGACACACAAAACCAGCCAGTACAGTGTCAATTACTCTCCCACACTCAGACTTGTATTTGGTTTCTTGGTGTTCCCCAAGGCTACCCTCATACACAGATCATCGGTCACCAAGTTAGGATGGTCCTACCCGTTTTATACGGACTTGTTGCCGCCCTCCTGCCTCTCCTGGTTCAGGAGTCTTCACTGAGGACTGTGGTCTCCCTGTTGGAACAGACTCCCCACTCCACGAGTCCCTTTCTTCAGTCTCCCACGCTTGTTCAGAGGGAGAGTTCTGAAGACCCAAATCTGACCTGCAGGGGCTCTGCTCTAGCATGACGGGGTCCTAGGTGATCTAGCTCTTGCCTAAAGCCTTGTCTATGTTCATCACACTTCAGTCTTCCTACATTCAAGTGGTTTGCTTCATTTAAAATGCAGACTGGAGAGATGACTCTGGTTAGGAACAGTTATTGCTCTTCCAGAGGAGCAGGGTTCAGTTCCCAGCACTTATACCAGGAGGCTCACAACATGACATAACTTCAGCTCCAAGGGGTCCAAATACCTTCTTCTGGACTCTGTGGCCACCCCTCACCCCAGCCAGACACACACACACACACACACACACACACACACACACACACACACACTTTTAAAATCTTTTTTTGTTTTGTTTTAATTAAAAAATAGAGCGTGTATTTCCAGGTTCTAACCTCAGTAGATTGCTGATCCATTATCCCTGGGGAAAGGTTCAGAATCTACATATAAAGACAGAAAACCATGCAGAGACAGGGCTCCAGCTCCCCACTGTGTACCATTGGCATCCCTCAGTACATCCTTCTTCACGGCTATTGGGTTCCCAATGTATCCCGCCCATCCTTACTCACAATTTAACATATGCTATTCCCTCTGCCTGGAACACCTTCTTCCATACACTTCTGTCAGCAGTAAGGAAGCCAAGGAAGACACTGGGTAACTTTCTAAAGCTCATGTGCTTATTTAATAAGTGGAGAAACTGGGATTAGAAGTTTATGCCAACAGCCTAAACACCTAAAGGCTTAGCTCCCCAGTAGGGAAACCAGTTAAAAGAGCAGGAGCTAGTGAACTGTAGGATCTGAGTTTGGTTCTGTCCTGCTAAAAGGTCAGAGTCTTCAGCAGACGGTCTGGTAGAAGAACTGGGGCAGAACCAGGATGGGCAGGACTTTTACTGGGCATTGGTAAGCACACAGACAAAGTTGAAAGCTCATCACTGATCCTTGAGCTCTGACATACTTTCTTCTCAGCCTTTCACTTCTACAGAACCAAACTCAACATCATTACTTCTGTGACAGATGCCTGAGCCCTCTCTTAATTGAATTAAATTTAATTGCTAAGAGTAGGTCTCAAAGGGACTAGGATTTTTAAGAGGGCAACACCCCCTTCTTCCCATAATTCAGTAAGCAGCTAGAGTCAGAAGCCATTGTTGAAGCCTCTTCCCTTCCAGGCCAGCTTCCTATATCTCCAGGTCATCCTTTTGCAATGTTCTACCACTTTATTAAAATCCTATTTATTCGTCCAGACCCACTAGCTTGGGTCAGCTGTCTCTGTGGTTTTTCCCATCGTGATCTTGTCCCCCCTTTCTCTTATAGTCCCTCCTCCCTCTCTTCAACTGAACTCCAGGAGCTTGGCTCAATGCTTGGCTGTGGGTCTCTGCATCTGCTTTCATAAGTTGCAGGATGTAGGTTCTATGATGATAATTAGGGTAGTCACCGATCTGATTACAGGGGAGCTGCAGAGCCTGCATAGGACTGCACTGGGCCCCTTGAATGAGGGTAACAGATGTGTGGCTTGATCTGTTTGTGGGTCCCCTGGTAATCAGACCAGGACTCATCCCGAGTACATGAACTGGCTTTTTTTAGAGTCCATTCCCTATGGTGCCATGCTTTACTCAGCCTCGATGCAGGGGGCAGGGGCTTGGGCCTGCCCCAACTTGATATACCAGCCTATGTTGAATACCCAAGGGAGGCCTTACCCACTATGAGGAGTGGGTGGGGGTGGAATGGGAGGAGGTGGAGGGAGAGTGGGAGAAGGGGAGGGAGAAGGAACAGTGGGTGGTATGTAAAATGAAAAAAAAACTTTAAAATAAACAAGTAAACTTTTAAAAAATATTCTATTTGTTGACCTCTCATGGAGGTTTTTAATCATTTTTATGATACAAAGGGCCTCTTGTAAATATTAAAACAAAACAAATAACAATCAGCAAAACAAACAAATCCTAACAAAGCAAAAACAGGCTCAGAAAGAAAGCCAGTTACATCGAGCTACAGATATACTGACCACTAGCAGCCACTTCTCTGCCCTGCCCTTGAACGCCTGCCTGTGCCATTCATCATTTTTCTGTCTCGAGGCTAACGTACAGTTGATGCTCAGTAGACGATTGTTGCAAGAATAAGTTCAATAACAAACCACACCCACTTCTTGTTGAGAACCTTTGGTTTGGTAGCTGAGAAGCACCCCACCGGAGAGAGAAACCAGCAAGGTGCCACAGCTCATGAGATTCAAATGTTACATACCTATTTCTAGAACAATTCTTAAGGCGTCTGAAAAATTTAAAACTGGTAGATTTTAGAAAATCAATAAAATTAAAACTCTGAACACGTTGTCATCACTTGTAGGCTTTGCCTTCAGACACTGGAGGGAAAGGAAGCAGGACGTGGGTCTGACTCCGAGGTTGCTCTACTCAGAGAAGAAGAGTTGGGGGAATGTGACTGTTTTCCTGCTGCCCTCCCCAGCATGTGTAAGTCTAAGTCCTCAGACCCCATGATTATGTCTTCGCGTGTTTTTGCACAGCAAAGGAGACTTCACAGGTATGGGTAAATTAAATCTTGAGATAAGATTATCCACGATAATCTGGATGGTCCTAACATAATTACAAGTGTGGCCATCCGAGGGATGCAGGAGAGTTGGAGAGGGATGCAGCAGCTGAAGCTGATGTGAGAGTAATGTAGGGCAATGCTGCAATGCATACAGACGCCTTCTAAAAGCTGGGGAAGGCCGGAGACCTCTAGGTCCTGCAGAAAGATTGCCTTTGGCCCTAGAAGACCATTTCAGACTTCTGACCTCAGAACTGTAAGACAATAAATATGCACTGCTTGCTTGTGGCAATGTTACAGCAGTGATTTAAAAAAATGAATGCATCTGCCCTTCTTCAATAAATAACAAAATGGCAACACACACAATGAGCAAGAGCCAAGCACATAATTTCATCTTTTGTCCATATGTTATACCAGTGTTTTTGACACTGAGTGCTTGTTAGAACCATCTGAGAAGCTGCAATAGACAGATACAGGCATAGAGATAAATAGATTCTGACAGATAATTCACACCACATACATACTAATGCTGGGGCCCCCAAATGAATTGGAATCTATGGTGGGGTGCATACCTTGGACAAGAACATGTTAAAGTCATGTGAGGGTCATGATACACAGGAACAGCTAAGAACCCTGCCTCATACTGATAAAGCTAGGGTAGGTTATAGCCCTTTATAGCCAAGGTACATTTATATAATATTCATTTTTTTAAATTTGCATGTGTGTGAGCACTGGCCCAAGAAGGACATAGGATGGATATCTTTCTCTATTGCTCTCATTCTGTGTAACAATTCTTTTCTACACTATGAATACATATTACTTTCACTGGTTAATAAAAAGCTGATAGGACCATAGCTGGACAGGAAGTTAGGTGGGAAAGCCAAACTAAGAATGATGGGAGGAAGAAGGGCAGAGTCAGGAGATGCCAGCCAGCCACCAAGGAAGCAAGACACGCCAGAGGACAGGTAAAGCCATAAGCCACATGACAATACATAGATTAATAGAAATGGGTTATTTTAAGTTGTAAGAGCTAGCTAGTAACAAGCCTGAGCTATCGGCTGAGCATTTATAATTAATATAAGCCTCTGTGTGGTAATTTGGGAAGTGGCTGTCGGGTATTTGGGAATAGTCGGAACAGGAAACGTCTGCTTACACTCTCAGCCTTAGGAGACAGGTCTTTCTCTGAACCAAATGCTCACTATTTCAGCTAGGCTAGCTGGCTGGCTGGTGAGTGCCTGGGATTGCCTGTCTCTGTCCCCCAGTGCTGGGGTTACAGGCACACACACCTATCTTTTTAAATGGGTGCTGAAGATTTGACCAAGGTCTCATGCTTGCACAGCACTTACCTACTGAACCATCTCCCCAGCTCCTTGTATACTATTTGTAAACAGTTTCATTAATTAGTGAATCAAGAAGGTGACAGATATATGTTGAAAACAGAAAGAATAAATAGTTCACCTAAGGTTATAAAAAGTTTCTGTGAGATTATAACCAGAATCCACATTCTTGCTTAACTTTCAAATCAGTGCTGCGGTCATGACAGACCATGTCCACCCAACCACACATCACATCTCTATTCTGATGAACAAACCATCAATCCGTAAATCAATATAAAACCCCAGGCCCTGAGAAATGGCTACAGCAAGTCCCATCAGCTCTTTTCTAAAGGTGAACAACAGAATGAGACAAATCCTAAACTACCAATTTAAAACAAACATTCCCTTCTATGGAAATCATAAAAAGCAATAAACAACTAAAATGTTGGTAGGGTGAGTGAAAGGCAAAAATCCAAGAAAATGAAAATTCTACTAGATTGAATAGTGAGTAAAGTATCTGTACCAAAACTGTGAATTATTACCAAAATTATAATACATTACCACTGACGGAACTTTGTTGTGGGATAATTGTACACTGTGTGAAGATGTACTGCAGTGATTGGTGTAATAAAGGGCAGAATGGCCAATAGCTAGGGAGGAGGTATAGGCAGGATTTCCAGGGAGAGAGGGAACTCTGGGAAGAAAGGCAGGGAGACGCCAGTGAGACTCTGAAGAAGTCAGACATATGGTACAGAGCAGAAGTAACTGAACCATGTGGTAGAATGTAGATTAATAGAAGCAGGTTAATTTGAGTTATAAGAGCTAGCTGGGGACAAGTCTAAGCTAAAGGCCAAACTTTGATAATTAATAATAAGTCTCTGGGTCCTTATTTGTGGGCTGGTGATCCAGATGAAAAAGTACTACCACAGAACCTTTCCTGTGGTCCACACTGATGTCAGCTCCACCACAATCCATGCTTTAGCAACCCTGTATACTAATGTTTGTCTTCACAGCATAGAGAGCACCAAAGGGTAAGGAGCATATACAGGCCACTGCTGGAACTCAAGGTCAAAGCTGTGCTCCGCCTGGTCCCTTTGGCTCCTCGTCTCTGAGATACAGTCTGGCACCTGACAATAAAGGCTTATTGAGAAGACTTGGATACAAGACTGGGAGAGCACCATCAATACCAACTCCATCATCTCTAGAAATGAACAAAGGAACTGTAGCAAAAAAGAGATAACCATGGAATTCTGATCTCTAGCGGGAAATAGAGGGAAAATGAGCACCCCCCCCCCCACCAGGCAAAGAAACACACAGAGACAGAAAGAGTTATCATGAGGACATGGGTTACGCCCTGAAAGTGAAATCAGAGTATTACAGGCATCCCATTGTCTGAGAAAGTCACAAATTACACAGCTCTCCAGTCTCTGGCATTTACAGTTTTTTTTTTTTGTTTTCATCATTAATATTATTATTAACAATGAACACAATTGATATGCTTAGTTGAAATAGATTAACAGCTTCCCTACTTCCACTGACCCTCCTGTCACTCACTCGAGAGGCAAGATTTGTAGACTGATGAGTGAACGCGGTCAATGATACAGCCTGGCACAGGAAGCAGGGACCCACAGAAAGAACAGGACTCCTGCTCTATGATGCTGAGACTGTCAGTGGACAGTTCCCGGGCTCTGCTGTCACCTGGCTTCCTGCAGGGCCCTTCAATCTGAGACAGGGAAAGGTTGAGCAGTATGATGGAGAGAGAACTGAGCAGGGAGATGGAGAGATGTGACTCTAGTACCCAGAGCCTGGGGACATCTCTCCAGCCACCACAGGAATGACAGCCTAGGACAACCCTTCTGACCATGGCTCTGCCTGTCCCTCCTGCAGGAGAGGCCCGAATCACATGACACAGCTCCAAAGAAATCCTGGTCACATCTCTTTCCCCTTGTTGGCCTTGGTCCTGGCAGCAGCAGTTCATGGTCTCTAGCAACTAGTGTCCCTGGGCTAGCTCAGGGTCTTTGCTTTGCTCTTTCTGCCTTCCTCAACCTGTCCTTGTACTGAAATTCTTAAAGTGGCTTCTTTCTGCTGCCAGGGCCTAGGCTGACACAATGACTATTAACTAACCATAAGGCTGCACTGCCCTCACTCCATGTCACCGAGCCTGTCTAAATCTACCACTCAGAGCCCCGAGGCCCCTACCTTGCCCATGTCACCTAGAGACAGCTGCAAGGTCAAGTGTCCCTACGTTCTAATGCTATTTATACACTAATCTGTACAAGAAATTAAAGGCAGGGGCCTTTAATTAAATAAAGTGTGAGGGACTGGCACAGGCTCAGCCCGCTCCTGACCGCTCTGAACCAATTTGAAAGGTCTGTCCCTATGCACAAGGACGGCTTTCCAGGATGAAGAAGGGGACTTCGGGATTTGAAAAGGAAAAACAAAAACAAAAACAAAAACAAAAACCAGAACACATCATTTATGCATGACCTTTTAGCAACATAATTTGGCTAAAATATTTTTTAATTCTTTTTATTATACTTGTTTACTGTGTGTAAGCTTGCAAATGATAAGCGGAGTCCAGAGACCTTGGAGCTGGTTCTGTTCTTCCACCATGTGGAGCCGAGGACCAAACTCAGGTCCCCAGGCTGGACAACAAGGGCCTTCACTGAGCCAGCTTATCTGCCCAAGGATTTTTTTTTTTTTTAATTAAGAAATCCTATACTTCATGTGAAAAATCTTAAAATGGCACAATAAAGCCAGGAAACTTCTAAACAAACACAGTAAACATTGAAAACACAAAGCATATAAATATTTTCTTAAAGTTTCTCAACAAGCAAGTGAAGATGGAATAGTTGTTTGTTTGTTTGTTTTAAAGAAACAACTGTGCCTTCACTTAAATTCTAACCAGAAAAGGAAAGCCAGCACATGAAGGACAGATTTCACAAATTCTCATGTGCCTGAGTTCACTTTTCATAAAAACAGAGTGTGATACATGTAACAGAAAGTTTCGGGGTGCTGGGGAGATGGGCTCGGTTAGGAAAGCGCTGGCTGTGCAAGTATGGGGTCTTGAGTTCGGATTCCAGCACCCATGTAAAGCTGGGTGTGGCGATGCAAGCCTGTAAATGCCAGCACTGGAGAGATGGAGCCAGGAGGCTCCGTAGGGCTCCCTGCCTAGCCAATTCAGAACTCACAAGCTGCAGGTTTAGCGAGAGGCCCTGACTCAAAAACTGAGGTGGGCAACTGAGAATGACAGTTAACACTGACCTTTGGCCTCCACATGCACGTGCACACGTGTGCGCATGTGTGCACACGACCATGCGCATACACTCGCTTCTGTAAAAAGTAGTATTTTAACGACTCAGCAAAAGTATTTCTAATCTCAGCACTTTGAACTCCACTGCTGAGTGGAGTTTTCAGAGCAGAGAGGAACACTCCATTTCACAATGGTAAAACCTGAAGCGTCTGCTCTCCGGGCATGGAGAGTGTCATTCTCCCTCCCACGGGTGGGTGTGGGTGTGGTAAACTCTGACTCCCTCACTCCTCAGCCTTCTACAGAGCTGCCCAGGGTCAGCTCTGACCCCCACGCTGCTGGGATTATTTTGCTGTTTATTACGGTGTGGACAGGAAATGTTCTCCACACTTAGCACAGGATGCTTGGTCTTCAGCTACTGGTGCTATTTTGGGAGGCTCTGGAAACTTTAGGAGGTGGGACCTAAACTGGAGGATGTGGGTCACTGAAGGTGTGCCTTCAAAGGTCCCACGTGACCCCAGTTTCCTCCTAATTCGGCTTCCTGTCCAGCATGAGGCTAACTGTCCCCTCCACATGCCCCTGCCTCTATGTCACCATGGTCTCACAACCATCATGGCCAAGGGCCCTGGTCGGACATCTCTGGTACTGTGAGCCACTCTTCCCTCCTTGCAGTTGTTTCCGCCAGGCATTTGGTGGCAGTGGTGGTTTCATGTCTTATTGCAGACCAGCAACGTGGCATTGATGTTTTTCCGCATTAGCAGTGTAATCTTGATTTACCCAGGCCCAACCTTGAGAAAGAAACCTAACTTTCCTCTGATCACAAAATCCGTTTCTGAGCCATGAAGCTAAAGTGGATCACAGAGCAGTTCCCAAGGTGTGTGGTCCCTGGGCCAGCAGGATCAGCATCACCCAGGACTTGTCAGAACCACGAGTTCCTGGACCCACAGGCTATCAGCGTTTTTAACAAGAGTTCCAGGGGATACTTAATGTGTGCTCAAGCTTAAGAGTCATTAAATGAAATGACATCGTTATTTGGAGGCACAGGAGGGGAGGGAGGGAATGATGAGTAATTTTATGTGCCAAATTTGCTAGGCCAGAGTCCCCACTGTTGGGTCAGACACCAGGCAAGGTATCTCTGTGAAGGTGTCTTTACGTGTGATTAACGTTTAAACCAGTTGACTTGCAGTACAGAAGATTCTTTTCCAGACAGTAGGCCAGTATTACCCATTCAACTGAAGGAGACAACACAGGTCCCAGAAAAGGGGACTGCCTCTCAGCTTTGGTTTCTACCATACAACATCAACTCTTGCTGCTGGCCTGGACTTACCAGCTTACTCAGTTTCATAAACCAGCTCCTTAAAATCCATCACTCCTGCTCTTCCCCACCTCTCTCTCTCTCTCTCTCTCTCTCTCTCTCTCTCTC